>JAMPIV010018734.1:0-157150 GCA_024509875.1 Oreohelix idahoensis | reverse complement strand
ACTTGGGCAAGGCTATTGTAACCGTGTTTTTAATTTGGTTGTTGTTTTTCGGGTTTTTTATTTTTGTCGATAGTTAAATTTAAACCCCAATAAGTCGATTATAGTGTTAACACGTCCGATTGACAAATCCATGTCTGGATTTCTTTCTGTCTTAGGGTCAACTGTTATGTGTAATGGGCGGAGTTGATTGTTGTGTGTTCTCTTTGTTTTAGTAGGATTTATGGAGCTGCTCCCAGTCATATAGATACCCTAGACAAATGTTAGTATGGCGTGGGTCCGTAAACGTGGACAGGGGGCTACGCACGATTATTGCACATTTTTCGTTCCAATGGCAAATGCACGTGTTACTGTGGTATGTATATCTACGTGCTATGACGTTTGCATCATCGTTGTTGGTATTCTAGCGTTTGCGGGGTGAGCGTGACACTTCACG
Source organism: Oreohelix idahoensis (assembly GCA_024509875.1). Classification (NCBI taxonomy): domain Eukaryota; kingdom Metazoa; phylum Mollusca; class Gastropoda; order Stylommatophora; family Oreohelicidae; genus Oreohelix; species Oreohelix idahoensis. Next base: position 156,717 of record JAMPIV010018734.1, on the reverse strand, counting down.
TGCGGCGGGGCTAATAGGTATGGCTGGGTGTCGTTTGGCTCGGGGTAGGAGGGGGGGTCTGTGACTTGCTCATCAAGGGTTACTGGTTGAGTCTTGCCTGTTATCTGGCTCCGAATGGGTTGAATTAATATTAAAAATAAATCCTCGTGATGGCCAGGCATTCAGTATGGAATTTTGATCCACGTGCTCAGAAGCGTTTTTTTTTTATCCTGAGAGGCCACTTTGGTGTGTAAGTGGTGTCCTATTTCGAAGGTTTGATTGATCTTTAATTTAATATAGAAAATACATATGAAGACATTGAAATGCATAGTGTTCGTCATGTCATAGGACAGCTAGACTGTTACAGTGTGGGATGTTGGGATATTCAGGAAGCGGCTGTCTGAGCGTAAAGGAAGAGGGGACAGGCACATGGGAGGGGGACGGTACATAGATTAATGTAGGGTTCAGGGGGTTCATCGAGGTTAATAGAGACAACATCTACAACTGATAATGGGATGGAATCGAGAGGAGGGGACTCTGGTCCTTGCAGGTGGGTCCCTGGTGCTGGACTGGGGCGAGGAAATGGTACTGATGCGCGGCTGGGCCACTGCTTTCTCCGGTATTCAAGATGCTGGGGAAATTGTATAATACAACGAGTTCGAATAAAAACAAAGATGGAGGGACTCTGCCTATTAGGTATCGTGAAAGAATATCACAGGGAAAAGAACAAAGATTATGAGAATAAAATTGCAAGGTATATGTTAAACAGGGAATTGTATACGTGATGTCATAGATTGAATCCAATTCTAGTCTGTAGATGTAGGATCTCTGTACACTTTGGCGCAATTCTTGTACATAAGGGTTGGTGGGGTTTCTGTCTAGGTGTAGTGCTTTTTGATGATTACAAAAAGCCACCATGAGAAGATGCCTTTTTGTGCAATTGGGAAATAATACGGAGTTCAACCGAGAAATCGTATCAATACTTAAGTATATGTTTTGTTGAGGCATTAGACTTTTAGGGATGGTAAATAGGTCCACTTATGGAGTGCAGGAATTACTATTTTGGCTTAAGGGTAGCTGCAGACATGACAAAGATAAGAGGTTCTTACTAAGTAACTTCTTACACACTTTATGCACGTATGGTAACGGGACTGAGTTTGGGGGACACTGGGCGACGTGGTAGAGTTGATTAGAGGGTGGGTTTAGGGACAATTGATGTCTATGGTTCACCAAGTGGAAAACTGATGACAAGAACTTGACATAACAAGTGCCATGTGGAACAAGAGATAGAGATAGAAGGCGTAAACATTGGTTGGACACACCACTGAGGGAGGAAACATGTTGATAGCATTAAAAGGGCATGTCCTTGTTTGGAACTCCCCAGGGCAATGAGTAAAAGCAGAGGATAGACACAATAAGCACATGGAGAAGAATGTGAGCTGGAAAAAAGAAGGTCGGAAAACAATAGTTATGGAGGGAAACGTGGATAAATAAAATCTTGAGATGTTGGCCCCCCACGATGTGACAATCGGGGGAGGTAACTTGGCATGCAGTAGTGAGTGTTGGTATAGTGCAGGTCTAATTGCCTACTGGGTGGGAGGGTTTCGACTTATGGGGTGGATATTGTATGGTTGCGCGGGTTTTGTCGGAAGGCTCGTTTGTCGATGGCCAGGCAAAAATGAGCAGAACTGCGCCGTATAGTTACGGATAAAGGACCTTACGTGGACGTACATGAACAATCAGGCAAAACTGGCGCACTTGTCCCGGAATCGGTAATCCTTTTGTGGAAGAGCTTGTAATATCTCGGCCTCCTTTGGGACCACCTCAACTCCTCACCCACCCCCAAGTTCCGAGGCAGCGCTGCACCGCTGAACAGCATGGCGCGTACCCAGGCTGGGACTTATTGTCTCCCAGTTTTCCCTTGGTAGGGTATAGGAGCTTCACTGAAAATACAAATACATACAACCGCTATAAGCACCTGTCCTTACATAAGGGTTCAAAATATAGTTACAAAAGTTTATAGTGCATCTGGACAAGCACTGTTTACAGTAAACAACCGTGTACGTTCCCTATACCAATTAGCTTGGGAATTCCCGTCGGTCAGAGCTGACTGACCCGGTCACAAAATCATCTCCCCTTTTCTTGTTATCGACCAATTTGCTAGCCACGCAAAACGTAGGTGAACGCGGCGGGCCTACATTGAGAAATCACAAAACAGGCGTACCCCTCCGTCAGCGGTTAAGAAAATGCTGAATGCCTGGGTATGTAAATAAACTTTAGCACTGTGAGCTAGCCGTAAAACTGCCTACATGATAATTATTTCGCCCGCATGAGGCGTCTTCCAAGATTAGTAACGTTAAATCAACGGCCCGTATCTGGTTACAACCACTGGGCTGATACACACTAAATAACAGCAATATTTACATATATGACAATAGACCTTATAAAGGTACTCATGGGTAATCCTCTATGTTGATCGTGTCATCAGTATAGCACAATTATTTACACCACTAGGAAAATTCTTTACAGGAACTCGTAACAGCACTTTAAGTTTGATTTACAGTTTTTTTTTTGAAAAATTGACATAAACACACACCCACTTTCCTTTGAAAACAAAGTTACTAATTGAAACATCTTCATTGTTTAGTGGTAGGTAGCGAACTTAGCAATGATCCACTTTCCAGTCATGAAAGGTGATAGTAAAAACTTAATATTATACGCATTAGCCCCTGATGATGATTATGTCTAAGTTCCTAATACACCCACTATCTATTTAATTAAGTGCTCTTACCGAAATATAAAGAACTCCAATAACACCAAAATGTAGCTGGTCGTCAGTACTAGTTATTGAACAGCGTCCACTCGACAGTAAAGAATCCTGGAGACATTAAGTGCTAGACAAAGTGAGTTGCCCAATGTATAAAAGACTAAGGCCTGCAGATGTTCATCTCACCTGCGAGTTGTAATAATGACGCAAGGCCTCCGGGAACTTGGTTTCCCGTGTTTCCTGGATGAAAGTAGTACTAAAGCTGGACCGACATTCTGGCGTAGAGTTTCTAGCCATGCACGGTCACATGAAAGGCAACGTCTTTCTCCCGTGTCAAAGTTCAGGGAACTCTGCCGACCTCTACCAGAAAGAGCGTGCAGAGACCTATCTCGGTGTCATAGAACTCTGGGAATGTTGTCGCCACCAGCAACAAAAGAGTCCCAGGACGCCTTACAAATTATGCCGACCAGCATACAGAAGACATGAAAAGACATAAGATGCTTCCCCGCTCACTCGCGCTAGAGAAAGGGGAGTTAACCTGTCCGATTACAAAGTGACAGGCCAGTTTTCCCCATCTACAGCTGTCAAGAGGCAAAAATAATAAGAAATGGGAGGGAGTAAAGGACCAGACTTGATTAGGGGTGGTCTTAACCGACAGAGCGCCAGTATTTTCTTAGCCAAGCGTGACATATACATATGTGGAAGTGAACCTCTGTCTGTGATGCTAATTACACCCTCATCGACTCTTGAAATCATCCACACACTTCCAGGGATTCCCCCTTTGGTGAAACATGTTGAGAACCTAGCATTGCACACTTAGCTTGGGGGGGTCACTTGAGCCCCAGACGCATTTCTTTGGGTTTGACCTAGTTGATGACTGCATACAGGAGGATCTCACTATAGAACCAGTGATAGGCCGGGGGAGCTGAGAAGTGGCTCTGTGCAGGAAATGACACTTCCTTGGGAGAGCCCAGAACCAGACACCAGTATTTTAGCTCTGCATAGTTGGAGAACCCTCTTGGATAGCGGGGATGCACAGTATACCATGCGCTTCTTACTCCTATCTTGAGATCAGATGAGACGATCCTTTAAATGCAAGCGAAGCTGGAGAAACTGGAGCTCATGACTTTAACCCAGCATATTTTGGAATGGCAGAAAAGCCAGAGGAAAAACCTAGATCTACAGTGTGTATAATACAAAGGAGTCTTCAACTTGGTATTGGCTGTAAAAGAGCGAGATGCTCAGCAGCCCAAGTTAAACAACAATGACATATGTGTGCTGTTTTCACTTTATTCCACATGAACGATTGAATCATGTAGTTACAAAAAGTAATAGCTAATACCATTCGATATTCTTAATCTTTTGCTAACGACAGCTTGCATTTATACTTGCCCGTAGCTTTAACGTTTAAAAAAATTAATAAATAAAGAAACATATCCGATTAAAACAAAATCGATCAATAGATTAATAATAACCAGTGCTCTCCAGGTTGTTCGTTGTGACGCCACTCCTCTTAGCTCTTGCACATTATTTAGGCCCAACGTTCTTCCTTCTCTTATTATTGTTCTTCTGAGTGTTTCTTTTGGTCTTCCTTTTTTCCTCTTACCCTCAGGAACCCAAGTGAGCGCCTGTAGTGGTATTCTGTTGTTTTGCATTCGTAGGACATGACCGATATATGACCATCGTCTTTTCCTTATATAGTCGGAGACATATTTCTGCCTAGAGTCTTCTCTTATTTGTCGATTAGTCTTGAATTCTTTCCAACTGATGTTCATGAGTTTTCTAAGACATTTGTTCTCGAATGTATTCAGCTTGTTCTCCAATGATTTTGTTATTTTCCAACTCTCACAGCCGTATGTTAACACTGAGATAACATTTGAATTAAACAGACGAAGCTTGGTATGTATATTCAATGATCGTAATTTCCAAATGTTAGATAATCTATTGAAGGCGCTAGCTGCCAAAGCAATTCTAGTATGGATTTCTCTTGTTGTGTCACCATCCTGAGTCATTTTACTGCCTAAATAATTGAAACTTTCAACTTTCTGTAGTTTTTCCCCGTTCAAGATGATATCAAAGGTCTCGTTAGAAAAGTTCATAGCTTTAGTTTTAGAGGCATTTATTTGGAGACCAATTTTAACCGAGAGATGACACAAATTATTTATTGCTTCTTGGGATTGTCTTGGTGTTGAACTTAAGAATGCTACATCATCTGCGAAATCCAGGTCCCCCAGGAATTTTCCATTTGTCCATTTTATACCCAATTGTTCATTGTGGGTATAGTTTCTCATAACCCAATCAATAGCTATTCCAAAAAAAGTAGTGGTGACATAATACAGCCTTGTTTCACCCCTGTTTCTACTGTAAACCATTCTGTATTCCCTTTATTTGTTCTAACACAACATCTTGCATTGTCATATAGCGCTTTGATTATATTCACATATTTTGTTGGAAACCCATAGATTGTAAGTATCTTCCACAATGATGGGCGGTGTAGACTATCAAAGGCTTTTTGAAAATCGACGAAGGTGATAATAAGTGGCGATTGCCTTTCCACTGATTCTTCTATAATTGATCTTAGTGTGAATATTTGATCAATACATGATCGTTTCGGCCTGAAACCCGCTTGTTCTTCTCTGATCTTTTCGTCAGCATGCAATTTAAGTCTTTCTAACATCATGCAACATAATAATTTTCCAGGTACTGATAATAGAGATATACCACGCCAGTTATTACAGTCTGATAGATCACCTTTCTTCGGTAACTTTACAATAATACTGTCTTTCCATTGTTGTGGTGGTTGTTCTTCTCTCCATACTTCATTTATAATATCTAAAATTCTCAAGAGGTTGTTGTCATTAACTGCTTTAATCATTTCCCCTGAAATTTCGTCAACTCCAGCAGCTTTAAAATTTTTTAATCTTTTAACGGCTTGTTTGATCTCGTCCAGCGTGAATTCATCGCAAGTTATTGGCAAGGTGGTTGTGGATGTTTCATTATTAAAATCAGGTGTTACTGTTGGTGGTGGTCTGTTTAGCACCTCCATGAAGTGCTCAGCCCATCTCTTCATTTGTTCTTTTTCTGTTGGTATTGAATTCCCTAATTTACCTTTAACAGGTGTTTCCATAGCAGTAGGCTGGTGACATAGTATGTGTACTTGCCGCTAGTAGTTTAAGTTTTGCTGTTTTCCTTTCTTGTATTTTATCCCAAGTATCTTCTCTCATCCATTTTTTCTTTTTATGTACTAGGTATCCGGTGGTCGCTACAGCTGCTTCTGTCATTGCTGTTCTCAGTTGTTCCCATTTAGTATCGATTGTCTTGGTGGTGATATCGTTGTCAATTTTGCCTAAAGCATCGAAATAGTTGTTCATTTTGACATTATATTCCTCCTTTATATCATTTGATTGCAGTCTGTGTACATCTGGTTCTTAGTTCTGCCATCAGGTGAATTCCATGTTATCTTGTGGATATTCTTATGTGGAAAGATGGTGTCTGCCACAACGAGGTTTGATATTTCACAAAGTTCTAGAAGTCTTTCGCCATTTTGATTCATACAGCCTATGCCATGAGTACCGAGATATCTTTGTACTCCATCGTTGTTGTCACCTACTTTGGCGTTAAAATCGCCCATGACTGCTATTATGTCATGCTTGGGTATTGTGTTGATGGTACTTAGAAGTGCTTCATAGAAGTCATCTTTTGTGGTATCAAGAGCGTCGTTAGTTGGTGCGTAACATTGTACAATTGAGAGCTTGAAAAATCGTGTCTGAAATCTAGCTAATATTAGCCTCTCATTGATAGGTACCCAGCTGATAAGCGATGCTGCTGCTTTCTGTGTCATTAAGATGGCTACTCCCTCTGTGTGACGATTATCAATAGATTACTCAACTGAAAAGTCAAGCATTTGAAATTTAAAGAATTTCTTTTTAATTTCTTTTTATTTCCAATTTCTTTTCTTGCTATCTTCTTTTTGAGTTTATTTATTTATTTATTTTTTCAATTTTATTTTTTCTCCTTTTTAATCATCATCATCATCATCACCATCATCATTATTAACATCTTTTGCCATGTTATTCTTGCCTAGCTTTCTTCAAATCTTCTATCCTACTTGTTGCTCCAACATAATAAGATCTTTCTACCTTCCTCAAGGGTATTCATGTAACCGATGCTTGCTGTTAACTATTTGTACGGACTATTTTTATGTGTCTTATTTTCTAACCTATATTTTAAATGTTACTTTCCACATTGTCGTGGGGTTGATTTAAGAAAATGATGTGACAAATGATATCCAAGTGAGCTGCTTGATAGTTGACAATAATTGGTTCACTAAGTATGATTTGAATGTTTTGAGAGTGTCTAAAGACAACCAGGAGACAGGATAAATGTATATTATCCCTGTCACCCGCACTTTTTGATGTCGTAAGATTCACTCACTCTCTCGGTCGTGCGTAATAGACACATTGTAAGAAGTAAGAAAGTCAGATCTTAGACTGACAGATAAAGGCGGTAGGGCAATTCTGACTGCGGGTTAAATTTTTATGATGTTATTTTTAAAAATATCCATATAACGGGGACTAAAAAAAAAAAAATCCCAATTATCATTTGTCCTATCATTAAAATTTAGTACGTTCTGATATCAGTAAGTTTTTACATCATTATAATACATAAATGTAAATCATTCATAGTACCTAAATGCAAAATAGCTATCAATCTGATGTATATAAATTAAAGCACAATATTACATATTTTACATTTTACATTATTTAACTAATCCGTTGATATTAGAGTTAGCTAATTAAGCGAATACTGAGATTTTGCTTATCGCTCTTGACTATTTATCCGCAGCTTAAGAATTAGAATGTAAGGGGAATATCTTATGTGTCGCGCAGTAATGCTCTACGTGTGGATGTCGGAAACCTCTACCAAAATAAGAAGCTTATTTGCAGTTGGTTGGCATTTAAGTGCTAAAATAAACTACTTTTGATTCGAGCTTCCGTCAACGGAGAAATATGTGCATGGGAGCGAAATTTTGCTTAAAACCTACAGCATTGTAAGACACTGCATTTCCATCTAAGCCAAGGAGTGTCACAGAGTTGTTCGAAGACTTCGTCAAAATTATTTTCGAATTCCTTACTTTTCTCTTCCTTCAAATTTGTCTGTTTCTATAAGAAATATTTGCACATGCGTCCTGTTCTATAGCTATTTTTTCAAGTCTCCACTAATATACACGCCATTCGATCCAAATGCTATCTTCTTGTACAAAGACACTACAAAACTCTCTCAATCGAAAACAGTGGTTTCCAGAGTATTATATATCCGTGTTCAGTGTTCAACCCCAGGAAGACAGCAACGTTAAATCTTCGTGCGTGTGTAAATGAGAGACATAAATAATTTAATTTTCTGGCGTAGGAAAGAGTCCCCTGTTTTAACTTCATGCGAACCAATGTTAAGTTTAGGAAATCACTTTGCTGAGAAACCATTGAAAGAGACGTAGGCTTTCAGAAGAGAGGCATCAAGCTTCACAATATCTACATTTGTATGTGCTTGAAATGTAACACAGGCCATTTTCAAACTCATCTAACTGTCCATCATGACCATATAAGGTCTTGCCACTTCCGTTGTTACTTATCACGTTTACCAACTCACTACATCTCTGATTTATCACTGGCAATCTCCTCCAAGATGTTACTTTCTCGTAGTTGGTTATTACAACGAAGTCAATCTGCCGGAAGTGTTATTTCATTCCTCGTGCCTCAATCTTTAAAACGATTATTATCTTCCGAGATCCCAGCTCCTCCAAGCCTTCCCAGCTGGTCATGTTTGCCAGATAGGCACCATATCTAGAATTTCCGTCTGATATCCAGATTGGACAACTGAGACAACATCATTTAATGGACATTTTTGCCGGCCATGTTCATGAATCAAATGTTCGTTAAGTACCTTCCGCGACAAAAGTCTGGGCTTAACAATAAGAACGTCACTAAGTGTAGACTCGAAATCTGTCTGATTGGCGATAAAACAAACAAATACGTCAATGGTGCGAGACGAAGTAGGACACGATAATCTAGGTCGATAAAAGCGAAAAAGTACGTTTAGGAGCGATTGAGAAGGAAGAGAAAGAAGGGCACCGGAAAGGGTTGAAGAAGGTCATAGGAAAATGTAATGTTCGAATATATGATTCGTCACACTCACAAATCTAGTACTCGAAAAAAAAGTTGACTACAAATGAGGCTTTAAGTTGACTTGGTGTAGTGAAATTGACAGAGATACAACGGTAAAATACTCAAAAGATAACATTTAAGGATAAAAACATAATGCGTAGGCTGCTGATGTACATGATCGCCTAGACCGCGGGTCATCACCCTCCATAAAATTGACTTGCTAGACAGGAGGGGAACGGCGGATCAAAAAAGGAAAAAAAAAAATTTGGGGACTGGAAAGGCTTAAGGAGTGACCGCCAAATGGGGTGGGGGGTATGGGGGGGGGGGGGGGGGGGGAATCGGAAGAGGGGGGGGGGGGGGGAAACGGAGATAAGATTTCAAGTTCCACCAAATTGACACGACGGTTCGGCAATTTGGGGGACAGCTTTATGCGTTCACCAAGCGCTTCTTGAATTTGAATTTGAGTCGGATATACGTACGAAACGCAGGATGTTTAGGGATACATTTACATAAATTTAAATAAAGTAATATTTTTCTACCAAAAAAAATTTTATGTAATGTTAGGATATAACTAAAAATTAGCTGGCCGGGATGGCCTTATTCTGAGAAGTCTGATCAACTAATATGCGGTCTTAATTTTTTACAAAACGGATTAGTAAACTATTGAAGGATTAATGACATAATAGACAGGTTAGTAGTTTTTCTTTTCAATCATCGACTTAGACTATTGTTGTATCTAAAAAAAAGATGTAGCAATTTGCCACACTCATATAATACTCGAAGCTTTGTTGGTACGAGGTGTTTACAAAGTTACTTTGTTATATGGATGGAGCAGGGGATATTGAGGTGGCCCAGCTGTGGTCTAAATGATAAGAACTTTTTACGACCCTAAATTTAAGAGGGAGAGAAAGAGAAAGGTTATCCGGTCAATGTAATCAATGCACATTTTTTTTTTAGAATACACAGTAAGAGACGGATTCGCGGACTAAATTAGATAGGGAACCATCCATACTTGGTCGAAGCCATGACTGGAAATGACGTTTACAGTAGTAGGAAATTTGAAAATCTTAGGGGGAGTAGAAACGTAGGCTGTTGATTACGGCCAACTTGCAGGACAAATCATGTCATTAGAGCGCTTCAGTCGCGGAGGGAAAAGTGGGGGGCCCAAACATTCTTACAACTCATAATAAATTGTTCTAGTGATAGATAACTTACACAGATTTTCAAATTGTGTGGAGTTTTCCACATTATAAACAGAAGAGTTAACCGTTGCTCATTTAGGGGTGGGTTTCGAGAGGCCATACTAATAGGCAGAAAGACTCTAGCTGGAGTTTTGTAAAATACCTAGCAATTTCTGTGATTATGTAATATCATAATCTGGAAAGATTGAATTATCTCTCTTATATATATTTTTGATTTTGTTTCTTTGTTCGAGTGATTTGATTCTGCCATATCAAAATCTTAGCCTTTACAAAAATACAGTAGGGATTTGCTCTAGACCACCCCAGCCCCCTAGTTCAGAGGTCTTAGGGACCATTACAGCTGTACATTAAACTCCCTGCATGGGTTAAGGCAAAAGACAGCATCCATAGTGGGTATGGGAATAATGAAACATATTACCTATCTTCTAGTTTTAGGGCGCACCAGGGACATACTTAAAACATTTTTTTTCTGGAATCACTATAGTCTTGGAGAAGAGGTTACTATCTGATTGTAAAACCCACAATGAGGTAAATGGTTGCTGTTTGGTCAAGAGGAGATACTGGATACCTGTTCTGTGAATGATGTGGATAGTTTGTCGTCTCATGTGTGGTCGACCAGGACGTGGGTATGTACGAGCACATAGGATTTCGGACACATCGGCCCCATACTTTGGAATTGCAGAGCTCGATATAGTAGTGAGTTCTAGTGGTCAACTTAAGCCCCTGTGCTCTATTCGTTGGTGACTTACTTCGAGTGTATTCTGTGGCAGTTCTTGTTGACAGAGACCACCCATTATTTGCCCCGCCAGCAGTCGAGAGGAGGTGGACCACGCAATGATTTAAGCACCATGAGCTACAACGTCAAGATGAGTGTGAGCCTCTGGTCTGGCATGGGTCATTCCTCCAAAGGGCTGGATGGGTAAGTTACTTAAGAACAGTAATAAAACATTTCACCACCATTATTGGGGCGCGGGTCATCTGTTGTTGTCAAGTATATGAGTGTACAGGTTCACTGTGAAAGAGGACCAACCCCATTATCTGATATTTACTGGGGTTAAAAATGAAGCTCCCAATAGTGATGGTACACAAGTCGTATTAGGGGGTGGGTTGTTTTTAAATACGTTAACTGAGTGATAGATATGGTATAGTGTCGTTAGAATCGCTTGTGCCATATGGTGGTGCTTTAATGGACTGCGCATGGGGGGGGGGATTGTTTGCAAAGGTAATCTCTGACGGCAGTTATCCTTTCCTTGGTAAGTTCTGGTCAAAAAATATTGACCTAAGAACCAAAAATAAAATGTAATATAATTCTTATCAAAAATTTTTACACCACGTAGTTTGTTCAGTGTATTTTAAACATTTTTTACATATTTTAGTTCTAGCTGTTGGAAATTTCTGTATGGGTGTTATCTATAAACCACTATTACAACCATCACTACATGGTAGTGTATAACAATAGGACAGTCCTTTACGACTCTGCCACGATAAGTATCGCTAAAAAAAAAAATTAAGTCGTGGAATGAGGTAGTAGTCTGTACAGTACGGTAGCACAAGAAAATGGCCTTGTCTGACAATTCCTCAACTACATTTTCCCATCCTCAGGCTAGCGCGACCATTCACAGCTGGGCAACCTCCCATTCTCACAATTTACTTTGTAGTATCATCAAACCATCAATATCACTATACCATATCAAACATACCAATACATCTTAAATTAAGGGGTCTTGTCACAGGGATAATTTGCCACATCTAACAGTAAATATTAGGTTCCTCCTACAGTGGGGGGAGAAGTGTAAATGTTTTAAGTCTGGGTTAATAAATTGTTTAAGTCACACTGTTTAAAATTAGGTTAAGTTGTTCCCTGACAGATAAAAGGGTTGGTGAATCATTCTAACAGACACTGTTATAATTAATTGAGTGTTCTGGTGTAAGTACGGAGAAGGATTGGTCTCTAGGTGTGGATTTGTGGTTTTTAAGTGACTATTAGTCATTTGTGTTAGGGTATTAGTGTATTTTAACTGGTTAGATTTTTATCTTGTTATAATTTATTATTATTGTCTTTAAAAAGTCTTGAGCGGAGCTTGGCTAAAATTTAGATCTGCGGCTGGTGCTCTGGCTGTCACCGCGAAGTTTGAGCCGATGTGGAAATGGATGGTCAACAAGTTTTATGAAATTTATCGTAACACGGCCTGAGTGTGATTGTACACGTTTATTGAACGGGAGATGTAATGTGATATAAATATATTAGAACGGGAAGAGTAAAGTAGGAGGTAGAAAGAAGCAAGGTTGTAAGTAAAATAATTGTCGAGTAAGGACAGGTTGGTTATGAAGAGAAAGGTATAGAGCTCTACATCCGAGGGTTGAGGACTGAAGAGGGCTGCCAGATTGAGGCTGACAAAATTAACGGAATGTATGCAATTTGAAGGCTGAAGAATAAAAAACAAACGACAGCAAATGTAGGAGTGGCAGTAAGAAAAACCGATTTTGACAGCAAAAGGTGTGAGCGGCCAATGAAGTCTTTGAAGAAATTTAAGTGGTTGGACTGCTGTGTTCACAAAGGGGATGGCTGAAGAAGTTAGGAAAGGTTGCTAATCGGGTGCACGATATTACGATACTAAGGGAGGCAGGACCAATCTTTCAAGGCCATGGCTATTTTGAAAATGGTTGCCCAAGCCCTTTTTGCCTCAAGATGCTAACGCCCAGTATGGGAGCCATGTCAAAACTCAAACTATGGGGATTTCGCATTTGGGACTCCTTTCATGTTGAAATTTTTGACCGATATATCAGTATACATAGAGAGGCCCCCCACCTAGTAGACGTTTCTGATAGAGTATAAGATAATATTATAGGGTTTGAGTTTTTTAACTACTTCATATGGGGTTATGAGAGAGAAGAGATGAGGTGGAGGGCATTAAAAGCTATCACAGGGATTCCGCTGAAGACATACAGGTGCACTTCTTATGAAAGTATTGTGCCATAAATGATACAGGGGATGACCAAGACCAATTATGACCATGACAATAATTGCAGGCTTTAAGATATTTCATGTAAGGTACGAGATAGATATGGTGAAGATTTTTATCGTAAGATTTGAATTTTATAGAAATTTAATGCCAAAACTGTTGTCTGGGGGGAGACATACCACCAATTCTCTGCAATAGACTAGAAAAAACCTATTTGGAGAAATGGAACGGCTCTCTGGGGGAAGACCCAAGAAGATCTTAAAGAAATGATCATGATTGAGCAATTGAGAGAGTCCATGGCTCCAGACATGAGAAAATTTCTCATGGAACAAGGTGCAGAGAAGTTGGGGGAAATTTTAAATGTTGCTGAGAGGTATCAGGCAGCCCAGGCAGAGGTAAGTGGTGCTAAGAAGCAGCACATAGACAATTTTAAAGCTCCACAGCAATTTAATAAATTTGATAATAGAGAGCAGGGAATAAGGGTAGGACAAACTTTGAGCGGCCAAGAAATGACTATCGCGACAGAAACTCACAGTTCAATGACCAAAAGTTCAATGAAAGAAAACCGTTGAACCAAGGAAAAAGATGGTGTAAATGGTGCAAGAAGGATAACCATAACACCGAATTTTGTAGGAGGAAACCTTCAAACATTGCTGCAATGAAGTCGGGGACGCAAAGATTAAAGGTTAATCCTAATGGACAACAGGAACCTTATCACCCCCCAGTTTGTGAGGATGTTATTTGTAATGGGGTCACCATAAGGTGCCTTTATGATACAGGTTTGGAATTTATGATTCAGTTGTGAAGTCTAGCCTAGTGGACCCAAGTCAGTATACCACAGAAAACAGTGGAAAATACAAGGGGCGACTAAAGGACATACCACCACTCATGACACTTCCCATCGCAAGGATAACGGTGAAAACTCGCTATGTGGAAGGAGAAATCAGAGCAGCAGTGATAGATGAACCAATCTACCCTCTGATATTGGGGTGTAGATACGTCTTCTTGGGGAATCCCGAAAAACCTGTGATCATGGCGACAGTGCAGACCAGGTCACAGAAGAAGGAGGAAGAAGGTGAACCTATAAATGCTCATCCAGAGGAGATGAGGAAGGCGCAGGCTGAGGATAGGACACTCAAGCCATGTTTTAAAAAATTGCCCAAATGCCACACACCTCCGAGCAAGGGGGAATATTTTGATGAAACATAACTCTTATATCACAGGAAGGCCGTGCGGAACTGGAATCACAACAAGATGGTCACACCTAATCCAGATTGGTTCTTTCCCAAGACTTCATTTATAGAGATTTTAAGTGATGGAACTCGGGGCATGCGATTACCCAATCTCAGTGGTTCCAATGGGGAACTTCAGCGCCAAGCGGACTAGCGTATAGCTTGTCATTACTTCTGGCCAGGGATAACGGAGGATATAAAAAGATATGTCAAATCCTGCCCAGAATGTCAAAGGGTAGCTCCAAAGCACTGGACTGCTCCTGCAACTCTAGGGGAAATGCCCATAGTGGGAACACCTTTTGAGAGGGTTGCAGTGGATATTGTAGGACACTTGTTCTATGTGGGGAGAGGCGGTAGCCCTGCCATCAATTGATTCAAAACATGTAGCAGAGGCACTACTTACAATATTTACCCGATTAGGATTCCCGCATCAAATCTTGACGGATAATGGTTCTCAGTTCAAGGGGAAACTAACGGAAGAAGTTTTTAAGCTATTTCAAGCCAGGCACTTTCATTGTAGTCCGTACCATCCACAAGGGAACGGCCAGGTAGAGAGGTTCAATGGGACTCTCATTTCTATCCTGAGAAAGCTGGCACACGAAAAACCGGATCTGTGGGATCAATTCCTGCCCGCCGCATTGTTTGCGTACCGGGAGGTACCACATAGTTCAACCGGGATGGCTCCCGCAACTCTGCTATTTGGGAGGCCAATAAAAGGTCCTTTAGAAGCTTTATTAAGGACCTGGACAGATGAGAAGGCGGAAGAGACTGTTACCTCATCGTATCAATATGTGAACGAACTGACCACTCGTTTGAAAGCTGGATGGAAACTGGCAAATGATAATTTGAAACAAGCCAGGAAGAAACATGCAGCATATTTTAATAGGAAGGCAAAGGACAGGGAACTGGCAGTCGGAGAGAAGGTGCTGCTTTTACTACCCGGAAGCCAGAATAAATTACAAATTGGTTGGCAAGGTCCATATACGGTTCTAGAGAAGGTGTCTAGAACAAACTATAAAATTGACAAAAAGGGGAAGGAAAAAGTTTATCATGTAAACCTGTTAAAGAAGTATCTGGACAGACCACTCCAGGAAAGCACCCCCTTATTGACCTTGGCTATTGCAACCCAGATGCAAAAAGAACCACCACCTCACATGAATACCCATTACATCCTTGTGAAACAGCAGCACAGGTAAAAGTCAGTAAGCACCTGACTAAAAACCAGAGGGAGAGAGTTCAAAAGGTTCTGGAGGAACATACAGATGTATTAACAGATAAACCAGGCCATACAAATTTGCTACAGTATGACATGAAACTGGTAGACTCAAACCCAATCTGTATGAGAGCCTATTCTATTCCGTTCGCGAAGGAGAAGGCATTAAAGGAAGAAATAGATTATTTATTGAAGGAGGGGATTATTTCGCACAGTGAATCATCTTTTAGTTCTAGTGTCGTTTTGTTGAGGAAACCGTCTGGGGAACACAGACTGTGCATAGATTACAGGAAACTGAATGCTGTCACAGAAGGACAAGTGGATCCATTACCAGACACAAAACAGCTATTTGCCAGACTGAACAAGGCAAAATACTTTTCAAAGGTGGATCTTAGTAAAGGCTATTACCAGATCCCAGTGAAGCCTGAAGTGAGACCTTATTTGGCTTTTAGCACTTCGGATGGACATTATGAATTCAATATGCTACCATTCGGACTGAAAAATGCTCCGAGTGTGTTTTCAAGGATGATGCGAAAATTGTTGGACCCCCTGAATAACCCATGTATCACAAATTTCATGGATGATATTCTCGTCGCCACCGAGACATTTGAAGAACACATTGAAGCTCTGGAGATGTTGTTTGATAGACTTCGGGAGGCGAACTTAACTGCTAGGCCAACAAAATGTTGTATTGGATGCAAAGAGTTGGAATTCTTGGGGCACACTGTATATCAGGGTAATATGACCCCTGATCCTAAGAACTTGGAAAAAACTGCAGAGAGCACCTAGGCCGCAAACAAAAAAAGACGTGCGATCATTTGTGTCGTTATGCGGATTTTATCAGAAATACATCAAGAATTTTAACGCTATTTGTGCTCCTCTGACTGATCTGACTCGCAAGGGACTTCCAGATAAAATTATTTGGACTGCACAATGTGAACTAGCGTTCCAAGAGTTAAAGGAAAAACTCACTAGCAAGCCTATTCTCAAACTGCCTGATTTGACACAGGACTTTGTCTTAAGAACCGATGCAAGTAATGTGGGACTCGGAGGGGCTTTGTTGCAAAGATCAACTTCACCTGATGGGGAACTGAAACCAGTCGCTTATGCAAGCCGTAAATTGAATAAGGCGGAACAAGGATACTCCACAAGCGAAAAAGAATGTTTAGCATTAATCTGGGCAATAAAGAAGTTTCAAATCTATCTATATGGTAGGACATTTGTGGTGGAGACGGATCATCAGCCTCTCGTGTTCTTGTCTCAGGCTAAGCATGAAAACGCAAGATTGCTGAGGTGGTCTTTATTGCTTCAACCTTATCAGTTTAGTATCCAATATATCCCAGGCAAATTGACTGTCGGTGCAGATTTCCTCAGTCGGCACCCCTGTGATCAAAATTAGAGTAGTGGCAGACGTGAGGAGTAATTTTACCTATGTGTATCGCTGGTTTTGGAACTTGCCATAGGCATGTTTTCAAGTGGGGAGATGTGTAGTGAAATTGACAGAGATACAACGGTAAAATACTCAAAAGATAACATTTAAGGATAAAAACATAATGCGTAGGCTGCTGATGTACATGATCGCCTAGACCGCGGGTCATCACCCTCCATAAAATTGACTTGCTAGACAGGAGGGGAACGGCGGATCAAAAGAAAAAAAAAAATATGACTGGAAAGGCTAAGGAGACGCAATGGGGGGGAAATGGATGAAAGTAAAAAAATTCAAGTTCCCCAAATTGACACGAGGTACGGAATTGGACGTTTTGCGATACCAAGCGCTTGATTTGAATTTGAGCGGAAGAACGCAGATGTTAGGAATATTACAAAAATTTAAAAAGTAATTTTTCTTAATATTAATGTTAGGAATATAAAAATTAGCTGGCCGGATGGCCTATTCTGAGCAATGAAATAATATGATCTTAATTTTACAAACGGATAGATAATATTGAAGATAATGACAAAAGACAGTGTAGTTCACATCATCGCTAGACTATATTGAATCTAAAAGTGTCACAATTTGCACACAAAAACACGACCTTGGGAACAGGTGTTCAAAGTTACTTATTATGGAGGAGAGGGTTTTTTGAGCGGTAGCTGTGTCTAAATATAACTTTTTACGACAAAATTTTAAGGGGAGAGAAAGGTTGCTTCAAAAATCAAGCACATTTTTTTAGAAACACAAGTAGAGACGGACAGACTAACAGATAACCATCCATACTTGACTGAAGCATGACTGAAATGACTTTAGTGTAGAAATTTGAAATTTAAAGTACAACTAGGCAGTGATTGGCCACAGACAATCATATCATTAGCGCTCAGACGCGAAAGTGGGGTCATTCTTCAATAATTGTTCAGTGTTAGACACAGATTTTAAAGTGTGGAGTTTTCCCATATGAAAGACAGTGAATAAATTTAGGGACGCCATACTATAGCCAGCAGCTCAGCTGAGTTTTGCTAGCAATTCTGTGTTATGTATTCATAATCTGGTAAGATTGAAATTATTTCTTTATATATTTTGAATATTGTTTCATGTTCGAGTGATTTGATACTGCCATATCAAAATCTAGCCTTACAAACAAGTAGGGATTTTGCTCTAGACCCCCCCGCCCAAGTCAGGGTCTAGGGACTAACAGTGTACATAAACTACAGCAAGGATTATGCAAAATAAATCAAGCGTTGAAACAGATTACCTATCTTCTTTTAGGGCCGACAACTAATAATTATTTTTCAGAATCTATAGTCTGGGAGGATCTATCGGATGTAAACCCACCATGGTAACTGTGCTGTTTGGTCAGAGAGATCTGACCTGTCTGTATGATGTGGTTGTTGTGTCAGTGTGGTGTCCAGACGTGGGTATAGAATAGATTTTGACACATAGCCCATACTTTGATTGCAGAGCTGTGAGTTTTTCTATCGACAACAAAGCAGAGTCTATTCGGTGGGTGACTTTACTCGAGTGTATCTGTGCAGTTCTTGTGACAGAGACCACCATTATTGCCCGCCAGCACGGAGAGGTGGGACCGCAAGTTTTCAGCACCAGAGCTACAAAAAGATGAGTGAGCCTCTGGTCTGCTGGACATTCACCAACTATTGGTAGTGACTAATATCCCCATAAAAATTCCCACCATTTTCTGGACAATGTGTAGTCAATATAGACAGGTGTGATGAGGCCACCCCAACAGCACAAACAGTAACTATCCTCCCAAAGAGATGACTACTCGAACTTTTTTTTTAATAAAACTAACTAGTCTAGTACTTAAATATGTACACTCCTGCATTTATTATGTAACATTCCATGCATTTTTTTTTCATAAATTTTCAATCCTTCTTTTAAAACAAGTTCTGGTCAAAATAAAACTTGATCCAGAACAAATAAATGTAATATAATTATATCAAAAACTTTATACACGTGAGTTAGTTCAGTGTATTTTAACACTTGTTAATCTTATTAGTCTTCCTAAATGTCTGTGGGTGTATTTATAACTAACACACCACATTACACATCATTACCCTAGACACTTTACGTAGCCACATTCACTAAGAAAAAAAAAAAAAATTAAGTGTGAGGTCGTAGTGGTAGCAAGAAAGGCCTTCTGATAATTCTCAACTACATTTTATCTCAGGAGCCTTCACAGCTGGCCTCATACAAGTTACAGGTAGTAATAACACCATCATACAATACCATCAATACCACTACACTTGGCGAGCTTTCTCACTCGGCTACCAAGTTGTCTTACAGAAGAAGCTTGGGTCAAACAGACCACTACATCCAAGTGGCGAAACTATTCAGCTGAAGGTTGGGTATTACGTAATGTACATCATCATCATCATGTAGCATGTCCTTTGCAGAACGTCGCTCTTATCACAGCCCGCCTGAAAGTCTCGATCTCTAGCCAGCCCTCCTGCATCCTCCAATGTCATGTTCAAGGTGTCTTCAATGTCCTGTGTCCACCATCGTCTTTGTCGGCCCCTGCCTCGCCTTCCAGGTACCATACCCTTCATCACTGCTCTCTCGTCTCTAAGCCACTATGGCGTTTAATGTGGCCAAAATATTTCAGTATCCGGGACATGATATTGTTTATGAGCCAGTTTTCCTCGATGATCAGGTCGTGTAGGACGTCAATATTTTTCTTCTTCTTGGTCCAAGATATTCAATTTCCTCACCATTGATGGTAATTTTTGGTTAGCATCTTGTTTTGTCACGTAATGTACGCAATGCACAAATGTAATAATTGTGGGGACTATCTGTTTTCCACTGTTCTTAAGTTTGGATAGTCCGGATAACTTCCTGTTCACAAGAAAATATCCTCCTGAGTTGCGACTGGTAGGCCTACTAACCACGTATTAGGTCTAATCCACTTCACTATTCAGGCGATCTCGGATGACTCCGGAACAGCTAGCAACGAGCAACGCCAGTGTCCAGGTTAAATAGTCAGGCCTTCTCTTAGACAGATCACATCAGTTCAGAGTATCGATCCTTTTCTCTAGCGCACGTGTCCGAAGAATGTTGTACATGAACCGCTGTGAAAGAAAGCAGTCTGACCAGACTATACGATGGACATGAAAGATTTTGTCTCCGTCTTCCAGGGGCCGATGAAATACGCCGTTTCTTCTGTCAGGCGCTACGACGAATTAGATAAAACGAAACAGGAGACTGGAATCTAAGGCCATTAAATAAATAAATAATTTACAAAGGTATGTTTCAGGCACTCGTGAGAAATAAAGAAGTAGAAGACTAGACAACCGAAAAACAAGATATAGGCTTACAGGGAATCTAACACAGGACCTTGTGAACGACACCATCGCCTAGCTACGGGTGACCAACACTTCTTCGTCTGCTAGAAGAAGGTTGCACCACAGGCTGAGTCTAAGGGAATAGCTAATGAGTTAGATTTTGCCACAAATACGTGAGGAACGCAGAAAAAAAAATTATAGGAAATCCGACCGTTTCTTCCACAGACCCCTTGGTGGTCCCTGAATGGATTCCGTGTACAACATAATCTAACATTTTAAATGTACAATTTTCATATATGCTTGAATGTACTTTTTTTCAAAAAGGAGTCCATAGCCTTCATCGGACAATCAAAGAGGACTAACCTTCATTAGACATTCAAATATATCTTTAGCCTTCATCGGACAATCAAAGAGGTCTATAGCCTTCAACGGACAATCAAAGAGGTCTATAGCCTTCATCGGACAATCAAAGAGGTCTAACCTTCATTGGACATTCAAAGAGATCTTTAGCCTTCATCGGACAATCAATGAGGTCTATAGCCTTCATCGGACAATCAAAGAGGTCTTTAGCCTTCATCGGACAATCAGAGGTCTATAACCTTGATCGGACAATCAGAGGTCTATAGCCTTCATCAAACAATCAAAGAAGTCTATAGCCTTCATCGGTCAACCAAAGAGGTATATAGCCTTCATCAGAATCAAAGCGGCCTATAGCCTCATCGGTCAATCAAAGATGTCGATAGCCTTCATCGGTCAATCAAAGAGGTATACAGCCTTCATCGAAACCAATGCGGTCTATAGCCTTCATCGGTCAATCAAAGAGGTCTATAGCCTTCATATGACAATCAAAGGGGTATATAGCCTTCAACGGACAATCAGAGAGGTCTATAGCCTTCATCAAACAATCAAAGAGGTCTATAGCCTTCATCGGTCAATCAAAGAGATCTATAACCTTCATCGGACAAAGAAGTCTATAGCCTTCATAGGACAATCAAAGCGGTCTACAGCCTTCAACGGGCAATCAAAGAGGTCTTTAGCCTTCATCAGACAATCAGAGGTCTATAGCATTCAACGGACAATCAAAGAGGTCTATAGCCTTCATAGGACAGTCAAAGGGGCCCATAGCCTTCATCGGACAATCAAACGGATCCATTACATAAAAAAGGTTAAGAAACCATGCCTTGTTCAGCTCCTGCTGAGGGATTACCTTTTTGCCTTGCAAAGGCCCCGTGTTGATCTCGGGGGTCTCTGATGAGACAAAGAAAGAATCGGACTATTACTTCTTCAGGTATGTCATACAGGCTTGTGCACGGGGTTGGTAACCTCATCATATTAAACAAATTACCACAGAAACCACAACCGCAAGAGTATGGACTGGTTGGTGCAGACTTCTTGCGGGACTAGCTGCAACGGTGGCTCCATTCTCAGTTAGGAGCGCAAAGAAAAAAATGATGACTATTCTTCTCTTGCACCCGTGTGTTACCGGGGCCCGAAAGGGGAGCAAAGAATAGTAACACTGCACCCTACCACGCATGTCGTAAAAAGCGACTAAGGAGGGTATGGGCATGGGGCTGTTTACCCCATCCCATAAAAAACTTCGCACAGTGGGCTGATCACCTGCTTGCCAACCAATCTGATTACGGAAACAATGATAGATTGTTTGGTCTGTTTTTGTTCCACAAAGACGCCACTAGGCGTGGTGGAAACAGCGATAGATTGATCAATTTGTTGTTGCCCTAAGACGCCACTAGGCGTACTGGCCACAAACTGCTTTGCCGGTTGATGGCTAAGGATGGAAGAAGAAGAAGAAGAAGACTCTTCTCTTGAGTTAGTCAAGGCAAAGGCAGTAAGGAAGGAAACTGTTTGCCTCACTTCATTAAGCTGGAATACGCCACTCCCCTACGGCAGTACTGAAATGGGAGTAGCTGACTGATATTGGAGTAGCTCACTGATATTGGAGTAGCTCATAACATGATATATCAGCTTATCTCAACCTTTTTGCCCTGGAGGAACCCATGAAATAATTTCCCACCTCATCTGGGGATCGAACCATAAATAATATAAAATATAACAACTCAATAAAAATTGTCAATGCTCTTTTGAGAAGAGAATGATTTTTTTTCTGTGGATGTTTATTTTGGCCAACTTATTAGCGTACACGTTTTGCGTGATTCCTTCTCCCAACAAGGATGTCAGCTTTAATGCAAGTCAGTTATGTAGGTAGCAGAAACATCAGTTTTTACTTATTTGAATTTCCTACTTAATTTTTTTTTTTTTTTTTGGTTCGCCTCATCAAGGTAGGTCTACAAATCTGTCACAAATTTTTTTTCTAAAAGATACTAATGAAAGATTGTATAAGCAAGAGTGAACACTGTCCTATTGCGCACTGCCATACGGGGCTGGTCGGAGACCGCCCACCACTGCGAGCGTTAACATTGTCCGCACGCAAAGTTTAAAACGCGACGTTTATTATTGCTTCCATCACGACCTCTCGCGGAACCCTAGGGTTCCGTGCAGCCCCGGTTGAGAAACCCTGTGTTAGATCTTGTTGATAGATTTCAGGAGTTCTGTACTTACTTATGTTTCAGCTACATCTAACTATGTCATGACACACGTATAGAATTGAAAAAGGTCGTAATCAGTAAACGTGGCAGCTAACCTTGGAAACACATAAAATAATGTTTTGAAGTAAACAGGAAATTTACTCACGTTACGGGAAACAGATTCTAATAATAGACGCTTCTGGGGAAACAACGTCATCACGGAAGTCAGGAGACGAACAACGAAAAACATTCAGCCGGCCATGAGAAGAGGGCAGAGATAATTCAGGAATATTCCAACCCGGATCATGTTTTTTTTAATTTGCACAAAGTGCGGGGTAGATTAACCGGGTATTTAAGGACAATGGCAGAGACCCAAAGCCGCGTGTATGTCAATTTTAATGGCAGAAAAAAAAAAAAAAAGTGAAATAAGACTACAATAACAACGTTTTGAGGAAAACCTTGTAACTTATAATAACATTGGACATGAAGAAAATAAACATATTAAATAAATACATTCGAGTAAGTCATCCGCCAAAACATCGTGAGAAATAATTATGTTGCGCTTTTCTGCTCATGTGCTCATGACGCACTAATTCTCATGTGGTCATTTATCTGGATGCACTAGTTATGAAGCTTGTGATGCTTCGCGGTAGTGGTCCAATAATGGCCAGACTTAAAGTATAAAAATGAAGGTCTTCAAAGGTATCAACTCTTCGCTCAAGATTACTCTTGGCAGAGTTATAAATAAAAGAAAGTGTGCTTCTATTTAAGGGAGCATCACATGATTTAAAAGAAAAGAAAGCACAACATCTGAGATCGTCTAAGCTGTCATGAACTTATTATTCTCCCGCCCCTTCTGTTTTTTTTTTTTTTTTTTCATTACGTTCTTGTTTGCTTAAAAAATACTTTATTTTGATTGTGATTGGGTAATGCCATCATTGTATGCTGTTATGTAACCTTTATAACGTTGTATGCCTTTAATTTAATGCTTAAAGTAACATGTGGGAATGAAAGGGTATAGTATGCAAGATAAGTGAGAATGGAAGGGCAGAATGTTAGACGCCCAATTCTTAACCCTTTGAAAATAAAGTTCGTTCGTTCGTTCTGTGAGGAAATTTTGGCTCATATTTTCCGAGCCCTCAGCTGAAGGTGATTCATCAAATGTTACTTAAATAGTTCTACATGGTTGTGTATTTAAAAGAGTCATACGGACGCAGACATACAATTCATTCAGTAGTTATTAATCCAATTATAGATTTATAGTTACACATAAACAGGTTTAATAATCACTTATGGGTTACCAATGTACAATAAACAAATTTGTTTATAAAAAAAGAAGCGATGATATTGATCACCATCGGATGGTGTTATATTTTGGTGGAAAATATAAAACGATTTGAAATTTTCGTTGGCTGAGCTTGTGTGCTACTTAACTGCAGGTATGCGGTCATTTAGTGTCTGCTTCAGTCGCTGTTGGTTGCCACAGGTGCCTTGGACTTGTTCTTCTCGTCAATAGTAAAATATGATGCCTGTAGCACGTCTCATGCAATAAGGCTGGGATAGCTACAAAGTTGTCAAGCGTCGTGACGACCCTTCTCATGCTGGGTGTCTAGCTTCAACTGCTAACTTGTGCCACAAACTAAGAGGGAAAGAAATGTCTCTTGAGTATTAGGTCTCCTGATATGAGTATCAGGTGACCTCCGCTTCCATCCACCACTTCATCTTCCTCACTAAATTTTACTCTCCCTGAGCGTTAATTTTAACCCTAGAGAGTAGGATGAAGTGCTTTTGGACAGCAAATTGGGCCAGTGATAATAATAATAATAATAGCCCCTTCAGTCATAACTGACTATGGGAATGCGCCCCTGAGGTGGCAGCCCTCAGCTGCTTATTTTCCTGGTGCTCCTTTCGACGTTTTCTCCTCACCTCTGCTTCTCGCGTGAGCCTCTCTTCTCCCAATCTGAGGTGGTGCCGTAAAGAGCATCTCCACTTAGTGCGATCGGCAGCTTCATCCTCCCATGTTGCTGGATCCATGTCCAGTGCCCTCATATCTCTCTTGCACACATCTTTGAACCTCAGCTGTGGTCGCCCAACTGTTCTCTTGCCATCTGCTAATTGTCCATAGAAGATATCTTTTGGGATGCGACCATCTTCCATGCGGCGAACATGGCCAAGCCAGCGAAGTCTGCGCTGTCTAAGCAGCGTTTACATACTTTGAAGGCCAGCACGTGACAACACCTCGACATTTGTCACTTTATCTTTCCACGCGATGCCGAGGATGCGGCGTAGACACCACAAATGGAAGGTATTGAGCCTTCTTTCTTGCTTAGCATAGGTCGTCCAGGTGTCGCTGCCATATAGGAGTGTGCTGGTGACACAGGCATTATATACCGCAGCTTTGGTCTTCATTGTGAGTTTGGAGTTTCCCCAAACACGCGATGTGAGGCGGGCAAAGGTAGCTGCAGCTTTGCCAATGCGGCTGTCGATTTCTGTATCCAGTGAGAGTTTGTCATTGATGGTAGACCCTAGGTATGTGAAGTGGTGCACCACTGTCAATTCATAGTTATCGATAGTGATAACTGGTGCAGCACCCACATCCTGACTCAGCACATTCGTTTTCTTTAGACTTATTGTGAGGCCAAAGTCCTTGCATGCTTTAGTCAAGCGATTCATCAAGCTCTGAAGGGGCCAGTGAAATATATATATATATATATTTATATATATATATATATATATATATATATATATATATATATATATATATATATATATATATATATATATATATATATAAACACACATACATATAATATTTACTAAAATGCTTGTATAATAAATATGTACACCATGATATCATCATCCACTCTCTTTTCTCTATGGAGCCTGAGGGTGAAGAAACCCGCACGAAGCAGTCACCAGCTTTTGCAGTGGTGGTTCATTAATCATGTTATTTGCAGTGATGAGGTTTCCATCCGCATAAGCTACTGTAGATCCACAAGCAAATTTTACATGTCAAACTTCAAATATAAAATGCCCATTGCCTATCAGGCGAAGTAATACACAGGCTTCATGCACAAAATGGCTGCAATTTACTGCAGCTAGTTTAAGATGCAGTAATACCTCACATAGATGAAGTTACAGTGTACTGAACCCATATACTATTTCCCCTTAAGGAGGGTCCTAAGGCTTTCCTTTTCAGAATTATTATGGGAGTTTAATTTCTCTAATTTTAGCAGCTACTTCTAATCCTGTGACCCGTTCAATATGTTGTCCTGGTTACGAGCTTTTATTTAGGCTGTCTGTGATCTTTCCTTGACAAACTTGGAAGCCAGTGAAGTAGTCTTACAAAGCGATAGAAAAAAAAAGCCACATTGTCGCCCAATCATCCATGTTGCTTCGTGGAAAAGTGGTGGAGTCCAGTCAGAAGCAGTAAATCTTAGCATCTCAAATGTCAAACCTACTTACCTACTTAGTCGTTGCTCTTCTACCGTGAGGTGTAGAGGTTTGTAAGAGAGACGCCACACTATTCTATCGGCTGTCTTCCTCCTGGCTTGGTTCCATTCTAGTCCTCGGTCCTTCAAAAATTGTCTAATGTTGTCCTCCAAGCGAGATTTGGGTCGTCCTGGAGGTCTGGATCCCTGGCTCTTAGTTTCCCATGATTGCTGTGGTAGCCGATCTTCTCACATTCTGCAGACATGGCCAAACCATCTTAGTTGGGACTGTTCTACTTGGGTCTGCAGGGGTTGGGAGGTTAGGCCTTGACGTATCGTCTTGGTTGCGGACCATGTCTCTTCTTGTTACTTCAACCACCTTCCTCAGATACCTCATTTCTGAGGTTTGGATCTGGCTTTTGTGGGTGGTAGTCATTGCCCATGTCTCGCATCTATACGTCAAGACTGGGACATAGGTGGAGCGGTATACAGCCATCTTCGTCTTCTTACCAACTTCTCTTGTGCTGAGGGATCCTCGATTTATGCCTTGAAAACGTCTCCCAGCTGCTGCTCTTCGTGTAGCCAACTCTTCTTCCGGTCTATGACAACTCAAGGTATTTAAAGTGGTCGACCTGCTCCAGAACCTGTTCTCCCAGCTTAATCTCATGTCTTCTTTCCTCTCGTGATATCACCATGGTTTTTGTTTTCGAGCTGCTTATGATCATCACTCTCTTCTCCAGCCCTTCCTTCCAGACTTGCAGGATGGATTGAAGATGTGCCTCTGATTTAGCAATTAGGGCAACATCATCAGCAAATGCCAGCTCTAAAATAAGACCTGTCTCATCTTCCAGTACCCCACTGAATACTTTCTTGTCCTCTCCTTACATGCCTTGATGACATCGTCCATGAGGAGTATGAAAAGATAAGGTGACAGAATATCACATTGCCTTACACCAGTGGTGGTTCTGAATTCTTCTGACTTATGGTTTGCGGTCCTCACAAAGTTTCTGCAAGACTTGTAAAAGCTCTGCATAGCATGAATCAGAGGTGTTGGAATGTTCTTCCTCCCCAAACAGTCCCAGAGTTTGTTCCAGAGGACCTTGTCAAACGCCTTTTCCAGATCTAAGAATCAAAGATGGATCTCACTCTTATACTCAAGAGCCTTTTCACTCAACTGTCTGAGTGTGCAGATTAGGTCTTGAGTATTTCGATTTGCTCGTAAGCTACACTGGACCTCATCCATTTGTGGCTCAGCTAGGCGTCGGAGTCTCTGCACCAGTATTCTAGAGTAGATTTTACCAGGGACACTGAGAACGGATATGCCTGATTGGTTTCCACATTGTCAGTTGTCACCCTTTTTGAAAATCGGTGTTATGATGGCATTTCCCAATCCTTTGGTATGGTCTTGTTGCACCAAGCTGCCTGTAGGACACTTGGGAGTAATAGGTCGCCTGCTGCTCCCATGTACTTAACCATTTCTGGTGTTATGCCATCATGTCCTGCTGCTTTGCCCATCTTGATTTTCTCCAGTGATGCCTTCAGTTCTTCCATCTTTATGTCATCTTCATCACCATTGGTTTCCCCTTCTGTGTCAGTGATTATCATTTCTGATGCTTGACCTTGCTCACCATCCAGGAGCTCTGAAAAATATTCTTTCCACCGTTCCATTACTTCATTTGGGGCAGTAAGCAATTTGCCTGTCTTGTTCTTTATAAATTTAAGAGGACAATGTTTTTCCTTCCTCATACACTTTAGGGTCTTATAGAACAATTTCTGGTTTTCTTGCGCATCACTTTCTAGCTTTTCTACAAATTCTTCTCAGGACTTCTCTTTTGCTGCTATCACCTTGTTCTTTGCTTCTGTTCTGAGTATCATATATTCTCTGTATTTCTCTGTTTTTCCTGGTGTGTTTTTGCTTCTAAGTATTGTTTCCATGTCTTTTTCTTCTCTTATTTTCTCTTTAACCTCATCTGTCCACCAAGGTGTCCTCTTTCTCTTGTTCCCAAGTCGAACTTCACCACATGCTTTTGCTGCAGCTGTCTTTATGATGTCCTTGAATTTCAGCCAGAGTGTTTCCAGGTCACCAGGTTGGTGTTCTGTGTTTCTCACTGCTGTAGCAATAAGCCCCTGGTATCTGGTCTTCACGTCTGGCTCTCTCAGCTTGTAGGCCTTAATGCCTTTTTCCTCTGTTCGTTTACTTAGCTTCTTGCGTGATGTCAAATGCCAAACCAATTGCACATATGTGTCTAATTTTGGTAGTGGTCCCCCACTACCCACCTGTAAAACATTACTACATGACAACATAATATATTGCCCCTTACATGGTATTTTCATGACCATATAAAGTTTGGCCACTTCCGTTGTTACTTATTATGTTTACAAACTCACTGCTACACAGATCTATCACTAATAATATCTTCCAAGATGTTACTTTTTTTCGTAGCCGATTACAACAACAAAGTCAATCGTCCAGAAGCATTACATCCCTTTCCATGTCTTAATGTTTGGCAAGATATTCCAGCGAAATCAGCTGTGTATTTGGAAACGTCATGTATACGAACTAACTCCTATCTCCAAATACTATCTGTCATCCATATTGGAAACACTCAGCAACCTGGTTTGTGGTGGTCATCTGCAACCCATGTCCCTGCATCAACAGTTGTAATCTACCTTCTCCCGACAAACGTGTGGGTTTTCGCTCTGTGCCGTCTGGCGGTATTTGTTCAATCAACCTGACCCGCTACTTACAGACACTTTTCCTGTCTGCCGGAAGCTGTTACATAATATAGTATGCAAACAACTTCACCCTGCACAAATAGAAGTCAGAGTTGTTTCGAAAGCAGGTCAAGCGGCCAGATACTATTAGGGAGTGACAAGATATGATGAGACAACGTTGGTCGATGGGGCGAAAAAATGCGATATGGAGAGGGTGAGGAAAAAGAAAAAGAAGGGCATAGGAAAAAAGTTAAAGGAGGTCACAAGAAAATGTAACGATCGAAGATTTGACTTGTCACAAAGCTATGGAGCAACGCGTCAAAAATGGCATGGGGAGAAGTGAAAAAAAAAAACTATATGGGTTGAAATTTTGATTAATTAATTAGCATGTGCTTTATCATAACACTAATGTAAAAGCCCGTCATAAGACGGGAATTAAATTCAAAAGCACCAATACCTAACGGCAATTTTACTTATTCAAAAGTATTTTAAAAAACCACTTGTGCATCACCACAGTTCACGAACTACGTAGCAGCAGCGAAGATCCCAATGTGTGTATACGGGATTACACATTCTATAAATACTAGTGTAAAAGTCCGTCATATGACGGGAATTAAATTTAAAAGCACCAATACTTAACGGAAATTTTATGTATTCAAACAAAACAGAAAAATTAGCAAACTTACTAACTACTCATAGGACAAGGAAAGACAACGAGGTATAAAAAAAATACCAACCCAAAAAGAACAAATACTAATACAAGTTAAAACCAAGTGCAAAGGACAATAGTTATCTATATACAATACAAAACTGAAAATAAAATGATTAATACTAATATAAATTAAAACCAGCAGCTGCAAAAGACAATAGTTATTTAAATTTAATACAAAATTAGTAAATAAAATGACACTAAATACCCCAGTTATAACCAATTTTCAGGTTGAACAGGGTAGACCAAGATGGAACGAGAAAAGGCAATAACGGTTAGCTGTTAAGTGCCCGCTCTCCACCCATCACCTTTTCAAAACAACAAGCATCCCTTTGCGTTAGTGACAGAAAAAGCTGGGATTTTATATATAGGATTTTTATGCACACCGTCATTTGCGCATTGTTCTTTGGTAAGTGGTACTATTTTCGGGAGAGTGCATATAAGGGAAACAATATAATTAATGTCTAACTTTCAACCAAAGTTGCATCCCTTAGCGTTAGTGACAGAAAAAGCCGGGATTATATATATATATATATATATATATATATATATATATATATATATATATATATATATATATATATATATATATATATATATATATATATATATTTCGGATATTTAAAAAAAAAAAAGCCCACTGCTTCTTCAGGCATGTCGTAAAAGCCGACTAATATGAGGTTGGGCAATGGAACTGGCAACTTTATCACGAGAAATAATTGCAACAGAGACCATAGATGTAAGAGTTCATTCTCTAGTGTTGGCTTCCTCAAGTGGGCGAACTACAGTGGCGGATCCATGGTCCATAAAGAGTGAACAGGGAAATTACTGTAACTGACAGAAAACTAGATCATTCTGAAATATTCAGGTGTATGCTGAGGGACGAGCGTCGGATTGGCAAAGCGGTTAAACTTCTTTCCTCTCTCGGCGAAGTAACCGGGTTCAGAGCCGAAACCTGGTGGCGTCACTCTGCAAATGGGCGTCTGCTCTTGAGTTAAGGAAGGCAAAAGGTAGCGAGGAAGGGGACTGGTCGCCTCATGTCATAACTAAGGCTGGGTCAAATATGGTGAAGTCTCTAACACTTCATTCCTCTAACGCAGTATCTGCTATGGGACTACCTTTGCCTTTACACTTTATGTTGAGAGAGAGAGAGAGAGAAATACAAAGAGAGACAAAGAGAGAGAGATAAAAAGAGAGACAGAGAGAGATAAAAAGATAGAGACAGAGAGAGAGACATAGAAAGAGACAATGAATAACAAAGAGAAAGACAGAGAGACAAAGAGAAGGGGGGAGAGAGAGGTATAAACAACATTATGTTTTTTGAAGCAGAATGCCAAGTTAGAACCTGCTGGCCATACTTGTTCAGTCTATCGGTTTTTTTCTTGAATGTGTTGATGTGAATGCGTGAGTAGTGCAATCTCATCTGTATATTCCAGGTCTTCCAGTGTAGAAAACGTTGTCCATCTAATTCCTCCTGGACTGCCCTCTGTTGTCTGGCGCATCACCCAATCAATGGCTGTCAAAAATAATGTTGTTGATAAGGGGCATCCCTGTCGTACTTCTGTTTTCACTTCGAAAGATACATTAAATTAACTCTTGTTGGCAGATTAACAATGTAACGAGCACAGTAATCACTCTCAGGCACAGCGGGATCAGGTGTCTCGTGGCGGTAAATATAACCTCCAGTGGTGTCATTCTGTAAAACTGCGGTTATAATGATACACAGGAACAGACAGATAGATGGATGGGTGGGTGAGTGAGTGGATAGATACAGACAGTCAGATCGATAGTCAGGCAGACTGATAATAGGTAAGCATGCAGACAGGCGGCTAAAGAATGGAAGAGTGGATGGGTGGATTAATAGACAGACGTACAAGCGAACAGAATGGCAGGCGGACAGACAAGCGGACAGACAGATAGATAGATAGATAGATAGATAGATAGATAGATAGATAGATAGATAGATAGATAGATAGATAGATAGATAGATAGATAGATAGATAGATAGGTAGATAGATAGATAGGGATGGATGGATGGATGGATGGATGGATGGATAGATAGATAGACAGACAGACAGACAGACAGACAGACAGACAGACAGACAGACAGACAGACAGACAGACAGACAGACAGACAGACAGACAGACAGACAGATAGATAGATAGATAGATAGATAGATAGATAGATAGATAGATAGATAGATAGATAGATAGATAGATAGATAGATAGATAGATAGATAGATAGACAGACAGACAGACAGACAGACAGACAGACAGACAGACAGACAGACAGACAGACAGACAGACAGATAGATAGATAGATAGATAGATAGATAGACAGACAGACAGACAGACAGACAGACAGACAGACAGACAGACAGACAGACAGACAGACAGACAGACAGACAGACAGACAGATAGATAGATAGATAGATAGATAGATAGATAGATAGATAGATAGATAGATAGATAGATAGACCGATTACATAGATTTTTTTAAAAGCATTTACTACTTTTCTTTGTAGCACGCCCCTTTCAGTCATCTACCATATACATGGAGCTGTTGATTATATCATGACGCGTATCATTTATTGTAATATTTTCATGTTTGTATTTATGTTATGTTCTATGGTGTATTATTTCTCTAGTAGGAATTTTTTTACTTTTTAGTTATAGTTCATAGTGTTTTATCTGAAAAAATGGTAGATTCTATACTGGTTAAAAGTTAGTTGCTTATCCGTTACAGGACGTGGCAATCAACCCCAGCTTTTATTGGCTGTCTGTGATTTTTCTAGGCAATTTTTTTCATTCAGTAGTTTGCCATTGCTTTCTGAACGGTACGGCGCTGATACCATTGTTAAAAATCCACACAAAGCGATCTGCTACAAAACCGCCTGCAGCAGGTTTCGAACCTGGTATATCTGGATTATGAAACTCCGTTCATATCCATTAGGCCATACTGGTATGCATTTAATATTGATTGGAGGTTTATTTATAGTCAATTCGTATTTATCTGGGGGAAAAAAAAAGGGGGGGGGGTATCTACCACTGTAAACTTCTGGCCAGCAGCCGTATTTTTTAAAAATATGTTAGTTTCTGTTTTTGTAATATAGTGTTTTATTTTGTATTTCTGGTTGGGTTTTAATGCATATAAGATTTTGTACACTCATTTCTACCTTGTTGTTACTACAGTATGTCTTAATGTTTTGCCTCTGCTGGTCATATTTTCTTACAGTCCACCAGAAAGTGTCTAATTGTGTTTGGTTCTTGACACTCTTCACATGTGGGTTCCTCTATAATGAAATATCCAGTTCCAAGCTTGAGCCTTTGCAATTTTTTTAATTAATTCGTATTTTTAGTTAATCTTTGTATTTGACATTTGTAGCTTAGTTTTTTTTTACATAGATAAATAGGTATATAGGTAATTAGGTAAGTATTTAGCCAGTCAGACAGACGGGTATGTAGATGGATGGGTAGATTAATAGACAATAGTTTCATTTAAGAAAGTCAACATATCTAGCAGTAACTCTGGCAACATGAAGTTGAGGAGTGATGCAATCGTCTACGCCAGGCGGTTTTAAAGAAGGAACATTTAAATACACACGTATAATCAACATATATAACAGAAATGTGGGTAATATAATGTGTGTACAGTAAGATATAGTCCTTGATTTACGACGGGGATCCGTTCCGAGGACTCCGTCCTAAGTCGAAGTGATCGTAAGTTGGAAACCTCTAAATAATATGTGAACCGTAAGGATATGTTAATAAACAAAATGTCTGAATGTTAAAATATACATCTGATTTATTATATATTTAAACAAATAGTACTCTTTGTTTATAGTGAAGTAATGCAATGTACAAATAATAACACAAAATTACTGTACTGTACAGTTCTGTAATGTAAAAAAAAAAGATCACGTTACACGCCCATTGAGGCATATTGGGAATATGGTGTTAGGCCCATATTTTCTTGACCATCGGCACACTAGGGTTGATGTGGTCAACATCACGACAGCCGCCTTAACCTTCCCAGAGTTGCTCTGGTACCCAGTTGGGGCTGGGTCGACCCAGGAGCCGTTTGCGGCCTAAAAAAATCCCACCTCATCTGGGGATCGAACCATAGACAACTGAGCTAGGAAGCCAGTGCACTAACCACTATGCTACCGCGGCTCCCGTGTTCTGTACTGTAATAAGCAAAAAAAAAAAAAGGTAAAGTAGTCACAATGTAATGAAACATAAGTGTACATTACTTCTAGGATGACCGTTGTAAGTACGAGAAGTCGTAAATTGCATGAGTCGTAAGTCGTGTAAGTCGTAAGTCGAGGACAGTCTCTATTAGCAGCACCATCATCATTACCCTTCAGATCCACCAAAGGTCATAGGTCAGAAGCTCCTGTCCTAGTCATCAGCTCAAGGTCTTTCCGTGTCTTCCTCTACCCTTTCATTTCTATCTCCACTTCTCTTCTCCGTTTTTTTTTTCAAGTCTCTCTCTACCTCTTTTACTCATTAGCAGTATGTTTTATGTACACGGGTCTGGCAACCTCATGTTGTTGTTGTTTAACTAGGGCTGCTGAGCTTCTCGCTCTTTTGCAGCCAATACCAAGTTGAAGACTCCTTGGTATTATCTACACTGTAGATCTAGGCTTTTCCTGTGGCTTTTCTGCCATTCCGAAACGTGTTGATTTGAAGCCATGAGCTTCAGTTTTTCCAGCTTGGCTTGCATTTAAAGAATCGACACATCTGATCCAAAGCTAGGAGTAAGAAGCGCGTGGCAAACTGTGAATTCCCCGCTATCCAAGGAGACTCTCTAACTACGCAGAGCTAAAATACTATGTTCTGGTTCTGGGCTGTCCCAAGGAATTGTCACGTCCCGCACAGATCCACTTATCAGCTACCCCTGCCTATCACTGGGTCCAAAGTGAGATCCTCCTGCATGCAGTCAACCGAGTCAAAGCCAAAGAATCACGTCTGAGGCTCAAGTGACTTTTCCAAGCTAAGTGTGCAATGCTGGATTCCCAACAAGTTTTACCACAGGGGGTTTGGTTTGTAATGGTTTTAAGGACTATCTGTATTGCACACAGACAAATCCATCAGTGCTCCGATCTCCTCCCTTAGATCACACAAGGCGGATATCAGCACAGTGCATGAACTCCGTAGCACCGGCGAGAATCCCAATGTGTATATATGTACGAATCACATATTCTATAAATATATTTGGTGGGTACGTTTCTAATTTTTTAATTTTTGCCAGTGCAAAACTCTTTACGATTTCCAACTGCCGTGGAATTTTTAACGTGCGCAACTTGCACACGGGACCTCTTATATTTTTGCCCTTATCCGAGAAGGCTAGGCATCCAATATCACTACCCATGAGACCAGGAGGGAGTATGACATCATTAGGAACACTGGTTCTGAAAAAAAAATTATATTCCCTCTACTGGGAATCGAACTCGGTACCATAGGGGGAATCCCTGGAAGTGTGTGGATGATGTCAAGTCAATGAGCGTGTAATTAGCCTCACAGACAGAGGTTCACTTCAACATATGTATATGTGTTTTGCGGTCAGGGCATCCGTTTTCATGCCAATGGCTTCCTTTCGGCTTTCACCACTGGCAGTCATACGAGCCTGAGACTCCGGATGTCCGTCCTACATCAAAGTTTTTCCATGTGTTGCCGTTTCCGTAACATGTGCGATTTTTTTACATAGACAGGGGTGTCGGCCCTGTGCTAAAACCCCCAACCTGAAGAACCAGGGTCTTATGATTAAAACTCATAACATATCGGTCGTTATCAAATAGGTATCGATTTGAGACCATGTTGTTGATGTACGTATCCATGGGTTACCCGGAAGTACGTCATTGCCTTTTGGGGCAGATATAGCAGAAGTTGGCCGGTCTCAGTTGAGCAGAAGTGAAGGATCCTTCGAGGCTTTTTCTGTGTGTATCTCGATGTTGACGGACGCTTATATGTCTAGCTCCTGGATGGTGTTATTTCTACAGAGTCCTAAAGTGTTTTAACATCTAGATCGCCCACATACTTCATTGGGTCGATGCTAGAGTAGTAAATTGGTGAAAATGGAATGCTGAATTATGATGCACGTGAGTTGAGACTTTTAAATAAAATCTGCATGCAAATGTCGAGGACATCGTGTCATTAGCAGACTGAATAGCGACGCTCAAGACTGGCTAGATTATGCCATGATCTTATGAACACGTATTCTATGAATTAACTGGAGATGTGAACGTTGAAATAACATGTGTCGTCTTAAAGTCCAACCTGGCCTTTGCAGCATCTTTATTGTTGAAGATCAGGAATGTGTTTGAGGGATGAATGTAAAACTCTTATCGGCACTTGTTCATGCCGTACTTACTACACACAGATATATATATTATAAAGGAGGGACCTCTCCGAAGACCAATCGTTACACAAGGTACCAGCTTTTGTCTGACCCTTACCCACACAGACCAGTCCAGCTTGGTTGAACCTACCAGGAGTAAAACTCCCACTGGCATAGCTCTGGGGATTGTCAGGGTACACAAGCTGCCATATCGCTACAATGTATGTGATGGCAGCCTGCCAACACAGTTTGTTTATATTACTGCCAATGATAGTCACTTATGACATCTTATCTGAATATATCGACAGTATTTCGTGCGGCCTCGTATCCAGTCATTTCTTCCGTATCTCCGTCTTACTGGTTCCCTCCATCTATTTCCATCTCTCCATCTTACTGATTCATTCTCTTTCTATCTCTCCCCAATCTCTTCATCACTCTCTTTTCTCATTCTCTTTATTTCTATCCATCTCTCCGTCTTAAGGATTCTATTTGTTTTAAATTATATTCCCTTCTCATAATAATATCTTTATCTTTCTAGGTTGCTCATCTTATCTGTTTTTGTTTCGGTCATATATTTTTCCGTGTGTTTGCTGTGTCCGTTGGTTTTTTTTCCCCATTTAACTTGTCTATATTTCTTGTCTTTGTTTTCTGTTTATGCCTGTGGCTGGCGAAGGGTGAACCCCGAAATTTTCAGTGTTTTTGTAGTGTCCCGGTACGTTTTATGACAACCGTAACAGGCGTGTGCTTTGCTGGGAGCATAGCCGACGTGGGAGTTATTGACAGTTCAGAGTTTTAGTCATGAGCTAGTCAGTTCTCGTGAACCCGAGATCACGTGATGTGGTCAGGGATCACGGTTCAGATTGAAAGACACATACTTTCGAAATGCGGCTTTGTAGAGAGCGGTTAAGATAGTCGGGAAGACAGACCTGTAAGCCATTTTGTATTTGGCGGTTTTTCTTTCAGCAGATGTTTGCTAGAAGTTTTCCTGTTGTAGGCTAGATGCTCTTTTGTCAGGCTGGTTTTTCTTGAGTCGGATCTAGCTTGTTTTGGTATAAGTTGTTGTGATCAAGCTTGACCTTGCCCCTATGGCGTGATTATTGCAGCCTGTTTTAAGGTCTTGTGGTGCTATAAGAGATGTTTGATAATGTCTACTCAAGCCTTGTCTTGGCTGTGTTGTTATGTTTAATAAGGAAGGGATTGGAATGAATTATGTTCTTCCTTCATTCAGTGTGACACCAGTTCGCGTGTGCCTCTAGATTGTTACGAGAATATTTAATACGACTGTCTTCTCACATCTAAATACACAACTAGATCGTTATTTGTAGTATTGTTCAATTGTTAAACTGACTCCATGCATATTTTTTGGCGTTTAAAATTAATAAATAAATTTTACTTAAAGTTCCCTTCGCATGCCCGGACAGTATCAGTCTGGCTACGTGAGCAAACAATTATTTATTTACTTACTTAGATACTCAAATCTCAATCAGCATTTATTCATAAGTTTATACATTTTATATCTCCTCGTTATGGTTGTCTCTAATCATATCTCATTCTTACTGAATACATTCTTTTTTGTTTATATGCCTTTCTCAAACACCGAGATTACTAGTCTCGTTGCTAGAGTGAACAATTATTTGTTTACTTACTCAGATACTTAAAGTTCACTCTGCATTTATTAAAAAATTAATATCTTTCATTTCTCACCACCTTCTTTATTCCTGTCCAGCTTTAAAAATTATCGTTATCTGTCAGTCTTACTGAATATATTTTGTTATGCCCCTCTCTCAAACAGTGACAACGTCAGTCTTCATGTTTGAGTAAACAATTATTAATTTACTTAGAGCCGGTCTCCTTGCAGGACACCTGCACCAAGCAGTCACATGATCAAGCAGTCACATGATCAAGCAGCGGCGGTTTCTGTTGTTAATTTGTTTTACATAATGAATTTGCCAACCCCCAGCACATCCTCATATTATTCGCCTTCTACGACATGCATGAGGGTGCCGTAGACTTAGTCTTTAATTTTCTCTACAGGTGCCCCAGGAAACTACAAGGAGCAATGTTTGGTTATGGAACCTCAAAATTATTCAGATCTTTCACCTCAGTTTGTTACTACAATAATTTTCTATTTATCATGCAATTTTAATATCTTGCCTGGTTCAATATTGTACCAGACAACACGGTCTAGATCCGAGATAGGCTTCAGCATTGATTTTCCTTTCCTACAACTAATAATACTTGGCGCCGTGCTAGGCAACCGATTGTACGCTGATTACATTTTCAGTAACTTATTAACGGAATGTAACGTGAGATTCCAGCGTATGTTGTACCAACAGAAGCAGTTGAAATCGTAAACTATCATTATAGTCGGCTCGTGGGCGGCACGGCTGCACAATGTGCCGACTTGGGAAGG
This sequence comes from Oreohelix idahoensis, assembly GCA_024509875.1. Classification (NCBI taxonomy): domain Eukaryota; kingdom Metazoa; phylum Mollusca; class Gastropoda; order Stylommatophora; family Oreohelicidae; genus Oreohelix; species Oreohelix idahoensis. Next base: position 118,317 of record JAMPIV010018734.1, on the reverse strand, counting down.
TGGCGAAATGTATTAATACTTCTTACTTAACTTACTTAGTCGTTCCTCTTCTACCCTGGGATGTAGAGATTTGCCTGAGAAAGCGCCACTACTATCCTATCGGCTGTCTTCCTCCTGGCCTTGTTCCCTCTAGTCTTCGGTCCTTCAAAGATTGTCTAATGCAGGGGTCCTCAAAATTTTTTGCTACGCGGGCACATGTTAGATTAACTAAGAATGTTGTAGGCACCAACCGAATATCGCGACTCCGCGTATTTAAAAAAAAAGTAGTTCATTTTTACAACAGAAAATACCAAATAATTATATACGGCTGCGTAAACAAATTTAATGGTATATGCAGTATTCAGGATTTTAAAAAAATCATTAAATCATTTAAGTAAAACTTTAAATTAGTGTGATCTCTAGCACTGCCGGCGTGATGTTGACCACATCACCCCTAGTGTGCCGATGGTCAAGAAAATATGGGCCTAACACCATATTCCCAATATGCCTCAATGGGCGAGTAATGGGATCCCTAGGACTGCGTGTCAGTGGCCAACTTTTCATTGTTAAGAGTTTTTGATGATGTTCCTGCATGCAAACAAGTATTCCATTTATCATCATTGAGCGCGCGACCTATACTTAGATTTCACAGTGTTCACTGCTGAAAATAATAACTTGCAAAGATGCGTGGAGCCAAAATATAGTGTATAACAGATGTCGCACTTTAAAAAAAAAGGAATGGATACTTTTCATTTTTTGTCGAACAATTGGCTGTTTATACTTTAAAATATTCTGCAGGCTTGCAAATAAGACTTAGCCGGCACCATGGGTAGCGCTTTCAGTACCCCTGGTCTAATGTTAACCTCGCAGCGGACTCTGGGTCGTCCTGGAGGTCTGGATCCCTGATTCTTAGTTTCTCATACGTGTCGTGGTAGCCGATCTTTCCAGTTCTGCAGACACGGCCAAACCATCGTAGTTGGGACTGTTCTACTAGGGCCTGCAGAGGCTGGTTTTTGAGGCCTTGCCCTATAGTCTGGTTGCGGACCATGTCTCTTCTTGTTAATTCAACCACCTTCCTCAAATACCTCATTTCTGAGGTTTGAAGCTGGTTCTTGTGGGTTGTAGTCATTGCCCATGACTCGCATCCATAAGCCAAGATTTGAACATTGGTGGAGCGGTATAAAGCCATCTACGTCTTCTTACCAATTTCTCTTTTTTTTTTTTTTGATGAAACCTCAATTTATGGACTGAAAAAGTCTCCCAGCTGCTGCTCTTCGGGTACTCTTCCTTGATGCCTCCCTTCCATGGTTGATCTGCTCCAGGACCTGTTCTCCCAGCATAATCTAAGTCCTTCTTTCCTGTCGTGATATCACCATACTTTGGTTTCGGAGCTGCTGATGACCACTCCTCTATTCCCCAGCTCTGTCTTCCAGACTTGCAGGTTGGATTGAAGATGCGCCTCTGATTTAGCAAGCAGGGCTACATCATCGGCAAATGCCAGCTCTGAAATATAAACCTGTCTTACTAAATAATAAAAACATTAAAGTTCTAAAGGAACAAGAGAAATTAAACAGACAATTTCATAGTAAATAATTATTTGCTTATATGAAAGTGGGCGTAATCCCGTGACTTCGCACCACATTGAAAAATCCTTAGGGCCGCCTCTGACGACCGTATTTCTCTCTACCATAGTCCTTGCTCTTGACTACGGCAAGACATTTTAGATTTCCCAGCATTGTAGACTGCTCCACCTTCACGTTAAAACCAGACACTATGTAAATTCACTTTCTGTTCCTAACTCTTTCTAAACAAGGCCATCTTGCTATGGAAATAAGAGTATCGCTAGCCAGACGTTCCACTGATTGTATCGTAGGAAGGCAAGACGTATTTAGATGTGGAAATATGATAAGTGAAGTTCGCTTGCTCATATCTGCAAACTTGTAACTATAGTGCAACATCGAAGAGGTTGTAAACAATTTAGACATCTCTGTAGCTGTTGTTAAAATTTAGGTACGACTGAAGCTGTTTTTAACTTCTTTCACTGTAGGTCATGTTAAAAATTTAGACAAAGCTGAAGCCCTTGTTAACAATTTAGACACCCTAGAACAGGAGTCCCCAAAATGGTCGATATCGACATTAAAAAATCGATATCCACATCCAGAGGGTCGATAAGCCCCAGAGGATTGATCGGGGCTCCGCTGTTACTGAAAGAGCATGTTGACTTACGACTTTAACACACTAGTCTCCAACCAAACATCAATGTCCTTGTTACTGCTCACAAGCCACATCCTTCTCATTAACGACTTTAACCAGTTCAATAAAAGGTAGTGTTATTGTATTAAGTCTCTATAATCACTTCTTTACAAACTTGGCTCAAGAACAACTACACGAGCTCACATTAGCTAGTGGAAAAAACTTGCCTCAAGAACTACTACACCAGCTCACATTAGCTAGTGTAAAAAACTTGGCCCAAGAACTACTACACGAGCTCACATTAGCTAGTGTAACAAACTTTGCTCAAGAACTATTACACGAGCTCACATTAGCTAGTGTAACAAACTTGGCTCAAGAACTACTACACGAGCTCACATTAGCTAGTGTAACAAACTTGGCTCAAGAACAACTACACGAGCTCACATTAGCTTATGTAACAAACTTGGCTCAAGAACTACTACACCAGCTCACATTAGCTAGTGTAACAAACTTGGCTCAAGACTAACTACACGAGCTCACATCGGCCAATGTAACAAACTTGGCTCAAGACTAACTACACGAGCTCAAATTAGCTAGTGTAACAAACTTGGCTCAAGACCAACTACACGAGCTCACATTAGCTAGTGTAATAAACTTGGCTCAAGACCAACTACACGAGCTCACATTACCTAGTGTAACAAACTTGGCTCAAGACTAACTACACGATCTCACATTACCTAGTGGAACAAACTTGGCTCAAGACCAACTACACGAGCTCACATTGGCCAATGTAACAAACGTGGCTCAAGACCAACTACACGAGCTCACATTGGCTAGTGTAACAAACTTGGCTCAAGACTAACTACACGAGCTCACATCGGCCAATGTAACAAACGTGGCTCAAGACCAACTACACGAGCTCACATTGGCCAATGTAACAAACTTGGCTCAAGACCAACTACGCGAGCTCACATTGGCTAGTGTAACAAACTTGGCTCAAGACTAACTACACGAGCTCACATTGGCCAATGTAACAAACTTGGCTCAAGACCAACTACACGAGCTCACATTGGCTAGTGTAACAAACTTGGCTCAAGACTAACTACACGAGCTCACATTACCTAGTGTAACGAACTTGGCTCAAGACCAACTACACGAGCTCACATTGGCCAATGTAACAAACTTGGCTCAAGACCAACTACTCGCTCACATTGGCAAATGTAACAAACTTGGCTCAAGACCAACTACACGAGCTCACATTGGCCAATGTAACAAACTTGGCTCAAGAACAACTACACGAGCTCACATTGGCCATTGTAACAAACTTGGCTCAAGAACAACTACACGAGCTCACATTGGCCAATATAACACACTTGGCTCAAGAACAACTACACGAGCTCACATTGGCCAATGTAACAAACTTGGCTCAAGAACAACTACACGAGGTGCCATTGGCCAGTGTAACAAACTTGGCTCAAGAACAACTACACGAGCTCACATTAGCCAATGTAACAAACTTGGCTCAAGACTAACTACACGAGCTCACATTAGCTAATGTAACAAACTTGGCTCAAGACTTACTACTCGAGCTCACATTGGCCAATGTAACAAACTTGGCTCAAGACTAACTACACGAGCTCACATTAGCCAATGTAACAAACATGGCTCAAGACTAACTACACGAGCTCACATTAGCCAATGTAACAAACTTGGCTCAAGACTAACTACACGAGCTCACATTAGCTAGTGTAACAAACTTGGCTCAAGACTAACTACAGGAGCTCACATTACCTAGTGTAACAAACTTGGCTCAAAACCAACTACACGAGCTCACATTGGCCAATATAACAAACTTGGCTCAAGAACAACTACACGAGCTCACATTGGCCAATGTAACAAACTTGGCTCAAGAACAACTACACGAGGTCCCATTGGCCAGTGTAACAAACGTGGCTCAAGAACAACTACACGAGCTCACATTAGCCAATGTAACAAACTTGGCTCAAGACTAACTACACGAGCTCACATTAGCTAATGTAACAAACTTGGCTCAAGACTTACTACTCGAGCTCACATTAGCTAGTGTAACAAACGTGTAACAAACTTGAGCTCACATTAGCCAATGTAACAAACTTGGCTCAAGACTAACTACACGAGCTCACATTAGCCAATGTAACAAACTTGGCTCAAGACTAACTACACGAGCTCACATTAGCCAATGTAACAAACTTGGCTCAAGACTAACTACACGAGCTCACATTAGCCAATGTAACAAACTTGGCTCAAGAACAACTACACGAGGTCCCATTGGCCAGTGTAACAAACGTGGCTCAAGAACAACTACACGAGCTCACATTAGCCAATGTAACAAACTTGGCTCAAGACTAACTACACGAGCTCTTATTAGCTAGTGTAACAAACGTGGCTTAAGACTAACTACAGGAGCTCACATTACCTAGTGTAACAAACTTGGCTCAAGACCAACTACACGAGCTCACATTGGCTAATGTAACAAACTTGGCTCAAGACCAACTACACGAGCTCACATTGGCCAATGTAACAAACTTGGCTCAAGACCAACTACGCGAGCTCACATTGGCTAGTGTAACAAACTTGGCTCAAGACTAACTACACGAGCTCACATTACATAGCGTAACAAACTTAGCTCAAGACTAACTACACGAGCTCACATTGGCCAATGTAGCAAATTTGGCTCAAGACCAACTACACGAGCTCACATTAGCCAATGTACAAACTTGGCTCAAGACCAACTACACGAGCTCACATTGGCCAATGTAACAAAGGTGGCTCAAGAACAATTACACGAGCTCACATTGGCCAATGTAACAAACTTGGCTCAAGAACAACTACACGAGCTCACATTGGCCAATGTAACAAACTTGGCTCAAGAACAACTACACGAGCTGCCATTGGCCAATGTAAGAAACTTGGCTCAAGACTAACTACACGAGCTCACATTAGCCAATGTAACAAACTTGGCTCAAGAACAACTACACGAGCTGGCATTAGTCTCTTAACAAACATGGCTCAAGAACGGAATCTTCATCTTCCCACGACTTAATAAGAAAAAGAAGATATCACCACACACGATCCAGGTTCGGTTTGGCTTGTTTGGTGATCATGCACCATAAACCTAACATTTGACTTTTTGTTAGGTTTTGTTTTCAAAGAAAACAGCTTTGTCTGTGCAATATCGCAGACAATGAATAAGCAAACAGAACAAAAATCGATTTTAGCGGCAGAATTTTGCTTCAAGAAGACAGTGCTGTCAAACCATGGAAAGCTAAGTAATTAAACGGGGAAATATTAAAGAGCAGTGTTATTACAAGATACCTGATAAAGTCACTTAAACAGAAAACAGGCAAAATTTGGCGGCCATTTATTTAGAAGGGAAGTTTTAAAAACACACATATTCAACAAATTAATCATCAAACAATTGAGCTCGATTAGAAGCAAACGTTTTCAACAAACACACATCAAGTTCTACAGTCACGTGCCATCAGGTCAAGATCTTTCAATGTTTTCCTCATCATTTTCATTGTTGTCTCCAGCTCTCTTCTCCATGTGTTCTTTTGTCTGCTTCTTCTTCTTTTACCCGAGGTATTCCAGAAAAAAATGACTGCCTAGTAATGTTATCAAGGGTTGGTTTAAAACCAAATAAGGATAAAGTGTAATATTATCAACATATTTTTTGTTCACTGTATCCAGTCCATCGTCAATGTTTTCTTCTCATCTCCTGTTCCACTGGTACTTGTGAATAATATAGGGTGATCGAGAAGTCTATCCGCAGTGGGTTCAGTGCTTTGAATACTTTGAATCAAGGGAAAACAATCCAAATGATAAAATTATTATTAAAACGTCGTAATTTACAACTCTACATTTCTTTATTTTACATAGCAATTTAAATTATTTAAACAGACACTAATGCTTTATGCAAAAATAAAAATAAAAATACTAATTTTATGTAGTAGTAAAGTAAATCTAATTAAAGTCAATTAAATAATACTGTTTACTGTATCATAAAATGTTACATTCCTATCATTAAAGCACTGAATCCACTGCGGAGAAACTTCTCGATCACCTTATTATATCTTTTGAAGTTACATTATAATTTGTGGAAATTATTATAAAACGTTGAAAACATATTTACAAAAATTACAACATATAAATCTAAGACAAAAGAAGCAGGGACAGACAGAGCGAGCAGTACTGGGGTGGTAAAACAATGTAAAAAAAAAAAAAGTAAAGGATCCCATTGAGGCATATTGGGAATATGGTGTTAGGCCCAATCCCCAAATGGGTACCAGGAGCAACTCTGGGAAGGTTAAGGCGGCCGGCGTAATGCTGACCACATCACCCCTAGTGTATAACAATTTGGTTGGCGAAAAAAGCGCTTTATTAGAAGTAATGGAATGTTAAAAAGACAGACAACTGTGGACTGAACAGATATTCAACGCTACTCGGCATGAACATGATGGTGATGATGAGACGTTCTGTAAGTTTTCATCATAATGCAACCCCCCCTACTTTTTGCAAGCCGTGACGTGTAATATTGATACCCTAGGCTTGTACTGGGTGATTGAAAAGCTGCACAATCTCACAATCATGGGGAGCAATCTGACAATCAAGGGGAGCAATCTGACAATCATACAGAACAGCCAGACAATCAAGGGGAGCAATCTGACAATCAAGGGGAGCAATCTGACAATCATACAGAGCAGTCAGACAATCAAGGGGAGCAATCTGACAATCAAGGGGAGCAATCTGACAATCAAGGGGAGCAATCTGACAATCATACAGAGCAGTCAGACAATCTAGGGGAACAATCTGACAATCAAGGGGAGCAATCTGACAATCAAGGAAAGCAGTCTGGCAATCAAGGGGAGCAATCTGACAATCAAGGAAAGCAGTCTGGCAATCAAGGGGAGCAATCTGGCAACCAAGGGGAGCAATCTGACAGTCAAGGAGAGCGTCAGACAATCAAAGGGAGCAATCTGACAACCAAGGGAACAATTAGTCATATATATAGATGGAGTTAACGTGTTCTGGACAGGATTACAATTGTATCAAAGCTAACTCAGATTTGTCGAAAACTTTTTCACATTCTCATTATAATTTTCAGGCCAATCACATTTTCTGTGAAAAGAACGTCATTCATTCACCGAGAAGTGCTCTTCCATCTGGATTCATAATAATGCAACTAAATACATTATATCAGTGAACATCTAACATTGCTATATAGCAATCGTGAACGATATCATCCTAATTACACATCTTAGTTAGTTGGCTAAATCATCATACTTATTATAGATAATATAGTTGGTTAAATCATAATACATATTATGTATCACACAAATATTAAATGAGTATTTACAGAACTAGCCGCGGTAGCGCAGTGGTTAGTGCACTGGCTTCCCAACTCGGCGGTCCGGGGTTCGATCCCCTGTTGAGGTGGAATTTTTTAGACCGCAAACGGCTCTGGGGTCGACCCAGCCTCATGAATTGGGTACTAGAGCAACTTCTGGGAAGGTTAAGGCGGCCGGCGTGATACTGACCACATCACCCCTAGTGAGCCGATAGTCAAGAAAATATGGACCTAACACAATATTCCCAGTATGCCTCAGTGGGCGTGTAACGGGATCATTTACTTCTTTTTTTTTTTTTTTTTTTACATAACTACTGAGAGATGACTATTTTAAAAAAAACAATCCTGACATATGGGATTGCGTCATGGACAATTAGCAAACAAGTAAGGAAGGCACTAGAGGCCACAGAGATGGGGTTTTACAGAAGAATGTTAAAAATACCATGGTCAGCCAAAAAGAGTAATGAGGATGCCCTGAAAGAGGCCAATGCGCAAAGGAAACTTATTTCACAAGTTAGAAAGAAGCAATCCACTTTTTATGGGCATTTTATTGTTAAAGAACAAAAGTAAATATGTTATGTATTATTGCCACACACAGGCATATAGCCGTTGTTATTGAGGAAATAGGTCTATTTGTGGTAACTCATGTATTTGCACGGTTTTTAACTTATATTGAATGCTGCATATTTAATACGTCACCGGTTGTCTATGACGTAACGCGTTTACGCTAATTTATTCTAACGGCTAATATTCGTGTCCTTTCGTATACTTCAAGTCGTCCAAGTAAGACGCGTTTTTCAAGCTCCCAGAATTGTGGAGGAATAATATATATTTATGTGGCATAAGCTAATTTCGAAGGCCGCCACTATGTTTTATAAGATGGTCCTGAACTTATACAGAAGTTCCACCTCTTACAGAGAAGTATAACTCAAGTATTTTATATTCACGTTTTCTGGTCCACATTACTTGGATGTCGTTGCCTGACACGCACCTCTTAGTACAGCGGCCAGGACTGAATAATTGAGACGATGTATATTGATGCCTAGCTACTATGAATGCCTATATATTATGGACTGACCATGCACATGTATATTTGAGGAGACTTCATTCAATACTCTCCAACTATGCCATTGTTCCTGAGTTGAATAAATGTTAAGCGAAACGTATCGTGGACCCAATACAAGATGTCTTGTGTTCTTCGGCCAGTTATGTCCTGTGATGACCATACCCGTGTCCATTCGTGTTGTCAGCATGATGTATGAACTTTAACATTACTTAATACAACAAGAACTAAACTGAAACAAGAAAGAAAACCGTGATGCAACAGTTATGAGAAGTGGAAAGCTGGAATATATCGTAACAACAGGTAAGATTGAAGGGAAAAGAGACAGAGGAAGACAAAGAGAGCAAATACTGGACAGTTTGACATCGTGGCATGGAAAGAAGTCAACAGCAGAATTGATAAATTGTACTGGAGACAGGAAGATGTGGAGAGATATGATCTCCTACGCCACTAGGCGTGGTACTTGAAGAAGAAGAAGAAGAAGAAGAAGAAGAAGAAGAAGAAGAAGAAGAAGAAGAAGAAGAAGAAGAAGAAGAAGAGCTATACTTGCACTGTGGAACTACAGCACAGTTTACTAATAACCGGGCAGATAATTTCAGGCACGTGATGCGAATCGTCACGGAAACAAGATGCGCACGTTTTCTGACAGCAGCGGCATTCATTACCCACGTCAACGTATGCAGCATGTATTTATTGACTGTACTAACGTTATTCTTTAATCGAAATATCATTAATTCTCTCTGCATTATTTTTCTGTTTTTGTCTCTTATTTACCCGATCCATCGTGCACTCATGTCATCATCATAATCAGCATTATCATCATCATTATCATCATTATCATCATTATCTTCATCATCATCATTACAATCATCTTCATCATCAACATCTTTCAGCTCCACGTAGAGCACACGCGTTCAACATGTACAAGCCAAGTCTTCCTACAGTCCTGTGCTATCCGTTCAAGATCTTTCCATATCTTCATCCCCTTCAAGTTAATGTCTGATTTCCTTCTCCTTGAAGTTAATTTTTGGTCTCCTTCTATTTCTGTTTCCTTGTGGATTCCAGAACAAGGACTGTCTTGTAATGCTATCAACCAGTTTTCTCAGCCTATGCTCTATCTTTCCACGTATGTAATATTTAAAAAAAAAAAAAATTATTTTACAGAGCACATAAGAGAGATTGACACCGACAGAGGTCATACTGCGCCAAAAACTGCATTCACATTTGCCGCCATACATCCAGTTCTGGTCAATATTACAGTCACCAGGTCCTTGAATCGGTGAGCCATTTTGTGTATGTTCGTCCTTATTCTTTTGTTGAAGACCTTGAGCTGATGGCCTGGGGCATGAAGGCTTGATATATTTCTTCAAGACCTATTCTCCTCGGGGAGCTCAAGAGTGATGATAGTGTGTGACCGTCGGCATTTTGTTTGCCTTTAAAAGGACTTTGGGAGCCACGGTAGCATAGTGGTTAGTGCACTGGCTTCCTAACGCAGTGGTCTATGGTTCGATCCCCAGATAAGGTGGGATTTTTTTAGGCCACAAACGGCTCCTGGGTCGACCCAGCCCCAAATGTGTACCAGAGCAACTCTGGGAAGGTTAAGGCGGCCGGTGTGATGTTGACAACATCACCCCTAGTGTGCCGACGGTCAAGAAAATATGGGCCTAACACCATATTCCCAATATACCACAATGGGCGTGTAACGGGATACTTTTAAAAGGACTTGATCATTTTTTGTCTTTAATATTTGCACGTGTCTCTGTTTTTATAGGTTTATCCAAATTAAAGCGACAGTTCCATTTTCCCACACATCATGGAATCTGACAAAATAATGACAAATAAATAAATATTACACACATAAAGGTATGTTTCAGGTACTCGTGAGAAATAAAGAAGTTGAAAACCTAGACAACAGAAAACAACAGAAGTGAGTGGCTTACAGGAGAATCGTAACCAGGATCTTCCGAACGGCACCACCGCCTAGCTACCGAAGCGAAACACACTATCCTCCCTGCCAGCTAAGCACAAAATTAGTGCTTCGACGACAGGGGTCATTCGCGCGATTTGCTACACATAACACCGGATATGTACCTAGGGCGATCCAGGCCAATGATGCAATCACTTCTGTCGTCCCCCTATTATACAGTACAGGTCAGATTACACAAGACAAAGACCTTAATAATGTGTCTAGTAAATGATAGAAGAATGAGAACGGTACAGGTCAGATTACACAAGACAAAGACCTTAATAATGTGTCTAGTAAATGATAAAAGAATTAGAACAATACAGAACAGAGGGTAGATTTGGTATTGTATAAACATTTTTAAACAAATAAAGAAGGGAAACCCGAGGTCTGTTAAACAAATAAACAGCTGCTTAATAAATTACTTAGTTAAAGTGAAAGATAAAGTAACAGGTACTGCTGTAAAACTGATATTATGATTAATGGCAGGAATTTCAGCTTTACAAAATCACATGAACACAACAACAGAAGTAAACCACCCACGTCAAATTAAACAACATACAAGAACAGCAAAAAGGGACACACGCTGATAAAAACCCTCAAAGAGCCAAATTTAGTTAATTAAGTATTGGCTGGCTTTCAGTCCTTGTCCCCATAATTTCAAAAACGAAAGTTGATTAAGTGTTAAATAAACACAAACATTATTGCAACTGGATTTCAAACGCACCTTTAACATTTCATGTTCGATACTGTTCCCTTATCACATGTTTTTTAGCCCTGCTGTTTCTTTGTTCCCATTTTAGCCTTTATACACTATTTATTGGGGGGGAGATGTGGGGGGGGGGGGGGGGGGGGGGGGGGGGGGGTTCTTTAGTTTCCCTGTAATTATGTCTTTATCCGGAACTTTTTTTGTTTTTGTTATTGTCCATCGACCTCTACACCTCACGGTAGAAGGGGAACGACTAAGTAAGTAAGTTATTGTCCATCGCAGTGCTGTTTTCATCTACTGCTTTTTTTTTTTTTAGTCGCCTTCAGTTCTGCTTCAGCCACTTCATTATGTTTTTTATAGTCTCCCTGCAATTTGGTCTTCAGCCACTTCATTCTTTTTTTTATAGTCACCCTGCAATTTTGTCTTCAGCCACTTCATTCTTTTTTTTTTATAGTCACCCTGCAATTTTGTCTTCAGCCACTTCATTCTGTTTTTGATAGTACCCCTGCAATTTGGTCTTCAGCCACTTTATTCTTTTTTTATAGTCACCCTGCAATTTTGTCTTCAGCCACTTCATTCTGTTTTTGATAGTATCCCTGCAATTTTGTCTTCAGCCACTTTATTCTTTTTTTATAGTCATCCTGCAATTTTGTCTTCAGCCACTTCATTCTGTTTTTGATAATATCCCTGCAATTTTGTCTTCAGCCACTTCATTCTTTGTTTATAGCCATCTGCAATTTTGTCATCAGCCACTTCATTCTGTTTTTGATAGTCTCCCTGCAATTTTGTCTTCAGCCACATTATTCTGTTTTGATAATCTCCCTGCAATTTTGTCTTCAGCCACATTATTCTGTTTTGATAATCTCCCTGCAATTTTGTCTTCAGCCACATTATTCTGTTTCATGTGTAAAAGCAAAAGAACGGTGATAGAAGCCCTGGAGAGTTTTGATATAGATACAATCACTGATCTATGCAACGATATATACAATACAGGATATATACCACACGACATGAAGACATCAGTTTTTATAACATTGCCCAAAAAAACTAATGCAACAGAATGTTCAGACTTCAGAACAATCAGCCTGATGAGTCATGCAATTAAGATACTGCTCAAAATCATATAGGAAAGAATAAAAAGGAAGGTAAACAGCGAATCCAAGAAGAACAGTTTGGTTTTAGGCGGAACAGTGGAACAAGAGAGGCAATATTTTGCCTAAGAATATTAGCAGAAAAATATACAGAGGTCCAAAAAAGTATGTACATGTGCTTCATTGACTATAAGAAGGCTTTTGACAGAGTCCATCATGAGAAAATAATTGAATGCCTCGAAGACAAAGGTATTGATGGAAAAGATTTAAGAATTCTCAGTAACCTTTATTGGGAGCAAACTGCCACAGTAAGATCTGGAAGGAATTATTCACCATACATAGACATAAAAAGAGGTGTCAGACAAGGTTGTGTACTGCCCCCTTGCCTATTTAATTTATACACCGAAAAAATTTTCAAACAGATACAGGAAATACCAGGACTAAACATCAGTGGAAGGTCAATAAACAACCTTAGATATGCAGATGATACCGTGCTGTTAGCTGAAAGCGAACAGGAGTTACAAGAACTAGTGAAGCAAGTGAACAGTATAAGTCATGAATATGGACTCGACATTAACATTGAGAAAACTAAAACTATGATAATTAGCAAAACAGACGATAAACCCACATTAAAAATAAGCGTAAATGGGAAAACCCTGGAACAAGTCAAGAGCTACGTATATCTTGGTCATATAATAACAGAAGATGGCAGATGTGAAACAGAAATCAAAAAGAGAATAGGAATGGCCAAGGCTACATTCAACAACATGAAACATATACTGACATCAAAACAGTTATCTCACAAATTAAAGCTGAGAATCATAAAGTGTTATATATATTCTGCATTTCTGTATGGAGCAGAAACATGGACGATGTACGTATAAGCATTTGGAAGAAAGAATTGAGACTCTTGAAATGTGGATATATAGAAGAATGGGGCGTATCTCATGGAAAGAGAAGAAAACAAATAAGGAGGTCCTAGAAAATCTAGGTATGAAAAGAGAACTAATGAGGGAGATCAAAGTTCGGCAGCTAAAGTACTTTGGCCACATAAAAAGGCATAACACCTTGCAGAAGACCATAATAGAAGGGAGACCCATTGGTGTCTGTTTTTTATAATCACCCTGCAATTCTGTCGTCAAAATTAGTTCAGTTGCAGCTTTTAGGATCCTGTTACACGCTCATTGAGGCATATTGGGAATATGGTGTTAGGCCCATGTTGTCTTGACCATCGGCACACTATGGGTGATGTGGTCAGCATCACGCCGGCCGCCTTAACCTTTCCAGACTTGCTCTGATACCCAATTCGTGAGGCTGAGTCGACCCCGGAGCCGTTTGCGGTCTAAAAAATCCCACCTCAACTGTGGATTGAACCATGGACCACCGAGCTAGGAAGCCAGTGCACTAACCACTGTGCTACAGCGTTTAGCCGCCTGTCAATTGTTTGTCTTCTTCCAGTTTAACAATGTTCTTTAGTTCCGTCTACTAAAATGTTTGTTTTTGAGTTATTGTCCACATTTCAATACATTTACATATTAATACATATAACATTTGCGCTTCAGATGGGACAGGGAGTTAATGCAGTTAAGTTGATTCATCTTAATCATTTTTCCTTTGCGCTCCTTACTGATCATGGAACCACGATTGCCAGCTGGTCCCCTTGCAGGAAACCTGGACAAAACATTCACATGCTCATGCAGCGGTGGTTTCTGTGGTAATTTGTATTATAGGATGAGGGTGCCAGCCTCACACACACACACATACTGGTCGCATTGCAGGCATGTCTGAGGGTGCCAGCCTTACACACACACACACGTATTTGTCGCATTGCAGACATGTCTGAGGGTGCAGTAATCTTGTTCTTTGTTTGACTCTTCATAGACACCTGGGAACTACTCATAAATATTTGGTTCGTTACTTAATGTAATTTGGGCGGGTTACTTGTTAATATAACAAGAAAGAAGTTGCACGAAAAGTGTCAGCTGTCTACATTGAGTAAAACATGTGCAGTTTGAACATCAAAAAATGTAAACCCGAAATATATATATATATATATATATATATATATATATATATATATATATATATATATATATATATATATATATATATATATATATATATATATATATATATATATATATATATATATATATATTGTTGGAGGCCGTTTTTGTTTCGTGTTAGGGTTTTGCAAGTGTATGTTGTTTACATACAATATTCATGTGAATTTACTGTCCAGGGTTCTTTCTTTATGTGCGTGACAAACAAGTATTAGTTTACTTTTGTGCATACATCTCTTTCTCCAAAGAAAGTAATAGCTGCTGAGTGACGGTTTATAACTTTAATAAACATGACGAACTTCAATAGACCCATTGATGTGGTCAGGCAATTGGAGCACAGTCAAGATTAATAATAATAAGATTAATAATAATAATAGTCACTCATATGTATGAAACAATCCTTTCAATAGTGAAATATGAAATACAGTTGTATACTTGAAATATACGGATGTTGTATACATGAATATATCTTATGGGCCATACATACACACACACCCAGATACACATCTCAACAGCCAAAACGGCTGGTCACTGAATGCCACCTTTTTCTCCACCCCCCTCGCTGCTAAACTCTCTCTCTCTTTTTGCACACGCCTCGTTAGCAATCCTTTCCCTGCCAGTCTCATCACGTGACATATAGTGGCTATTGGGCTGGGGTAGCTAAGCGACGTTCTGGGCATTCAAAGTACTGCATTTTCTAACTCCCAACATATATATATATATATATATATATATATATATATATATATATATATATATATATATATATATATATATATATATATATATATATATATATATATATATATATATATATATATATAATGTTAAGTTATGATGCTTCTAGTTGTCTGTTGAGTCTGTATTAGTGTGGTTTTGTTTCAATCTTGTATTTTGTTGATGGAAATCTATCAAGTGCGTCTCGGGTCGTTCTGGTCTCGTAGTCTAGGTTGTTCATTTTTCCAACACTACGTCAACAGAAAAATCTGGTTTCATTTTCTTCAGAATCGATTATAGGTAAATTTGTAGCATTCACTCCAACTGCCTGCGTGCGAATTTGTGGAATATTTCTTAAATTCCATTTAATAAAACATATGAACTATAGACATTAGCGCCGCAGTCCATTCAATATTTCGACTCATTTAATTTTGCACAAGACGATTTTACATAATGAAGATACATCACGACATTTAACCATGTCCTATTCACTGTCATTATTCGATTCAATATTATCGTCCTTGTGTGCTTTCAGTATCAGCTACTATATATTCATTTCATTTATTTTATCCTGAGTTCGTTACAATAAAGTTCCATCTGAACACATTATTACTTAGGTTCGCCCTTTTAAAACGTCCACACTGTTTCTACATCCTTCTATTCTCCGAAGGGATCAACAAATGTGTATTCACGCAATATTCCTTATACATTTCGTTCACCTACAACGGGGGTGGTTGAGGTAATCGATATTCACGCTTCTCGACATTTCATATACGAATTATTCGAGTTTAATACTAAACTTAGTGATAAGTCTATCACACATTCCTGGCAATCTTAGCCGTATTTCTGTTCCATTTTCTTATTTCACTTTAAACGGTGCTTGTTTATCCTAGCTTGTGATGGGCAGGAGTGCTGCATATAACCAGATTTGTTTGTCTGGCGAAACACAGGTGACTAGCGACCATCCCTGAGTCATTACGCCAGAAACACACGGTCACAATATGGTGATAGAGGTGCGGCCGGAAGTCTTATGCAACGATATGACATCACTGTTGTAAGAGGCCACGCGTGTATATTAAAATTAATATTTTAAACACGCGAGGGGATATTTAAAACGTCCTCACCCAAACAGTGCTAGAGATTCGATTTGGTTGGTTGCATTTGATTGGAACATTCAGTGGAAACCCAGCTGGATTTTAACTGGAAACTGTACAATATAATGTAGTGACATCCCAGACACAGAAAACACAGAGAGATCGCATTGTGCAGCTAACAACTCCCCAGAAGCCAGTGAGATATTGGACTTAGTATTCCATACTTATAAGTGACAGTTCAACGTATTTGGGCAACTCTGAAAACTTAAGAGTAAACCCGCACATTTAAATACAAGACTGAAAACTTAATGGACCAGGACTTTAATATAACAAGACTGGAAACCTAGGAATCTGTTTCACCAGTCATAAGAGGACATTAACTCAAGTTTTCCCAGGTAGTGATTTCGCAGAGACACTCGTCGTCAGAGGAATTAACTTTAATTTGCCAGACCCAGTCGTAAGAGGAATTTAACTCAAGTTTTCCCAGCAAGTGATTTCGCAGAGACACCCGCCGTCAGAGGAATTAACTCTAATTTCCCAGACCAAAGTGATTCGAACAGCATCTAACTAAAGGGTTGTGTGTCCATCCTAATCTGTGCAGGAGATTGTGTATACCCATTATTTGGGGTAAGTGTAAACATTTCTATTACAAACGTGAATTTAACATGTTTTCTTGCTAGTGGTTATATATGAGGCTGGCAACCTCAACATATGAAAATAGTATATTCATGAACCACTACAGCAAGAGCTGGTGATTGCTTCTGACTAGTCAGGCGGGAAACCCGACAGCAGAGCGACCCCAGATTCCGACTGGATCAGTGATGAGTGATGATTACATCACATGTGCCTAAGATGCAACATATTATCTGGTGAGAATTATGTACCATTTAAATTGTAATTCATGCAAATCATTATTCATGCACTCCAGACGCAGTTTCCTAGTTAACACCTAGAAGGATATGGGTGAATTTTCATCATATTCCCTGAGTTAAACTGTGTGCTCGGGAATTTTCTTCTGAGAGGTTAACATTGGTGGGTGAAGCGCATGACAATGGGCCTGTTAGTTTGCAGGGAACAAATGTACTTAGCAGGTATTTGTTTCTTCTGTTTGTCTCAAGTTCGTGGTTACAAGCC
The DNA here is from genome assembly GCA_024509875.1 of Oreohelix idahoensis. Lineage (NCBI taxonomy): Eukaryota > Metazoa > Mollusca > Gastropoda > Stylommatophora > Oreohelicidae > Oreohelix > Oreohelix idahoensis. Next base: position 100,925 of record JAMPIV010018734.1, on the reverse strand, counting down.
ATCAGACGATTTGTGGTACTAACGCAGCTAGTGTGAAAGAAAAGTCCCATCCTAACCGCCGACAGTGGAGGAGAGTGTGGAGAAGGCTTTCGTCATCACAGAATTGATGAACCACAGCTGCAGGACTCACTCATACAAGCTAAGTGCTAACTAAAAGGCACCAGCAAAAAAGGGACAATTCCAGTTAAACTTTAAGTATAAAGTTAAATTTCCACCCACGTCTCGATGACGAGAAAGTTATAACTATCAAAATTCCACTAATCTTCCTATATTTATTTTAACCTGTTAAAGACAATTTCACTATTAAATTTGTTACCTGTTGTTTTAAAACAAAACAATAATAGTTGATTCAGTTATACGTATGAAAGCAAACGTATCAGCCAGAATACGTAATCTATATATATAAATACTTAGACGTATATTTACACTAAACAGAGCTATACCTTATAAGAGGATTTCGTTGGATTACACCAACTGGGGGCTTGAACGGGCTAAACCATTGCTTAAACCCTTCACAAAAGGCGACGGACCAGATAATAAGTTAACAAATTGTTCAGCTCTAAGCAGCTTTTGTTCTTGACTTCGGGGAATATCTTGTGAAAGCTCCCTTAAGGTATAAGTGGCATTAATCTTCTATCTACATCTCTGCCAAGGGTAATCTTGCGCGCAGGTAGATACCTTGGAAGCCAATATTATATAATCTTGAGTTTTAATCACGGTTGGACCACTACTGCAATGCAGGGGAGGCAATCCATGACATCCTTCACTATGCCGATACGCCAGATCCTAAACCCAATATTCTCCGTTTATGTGAGGCATATCGTGGTACGAAGCAAATCTTCAAATTTGTCTCACCCCATGATGAGCACTCAACATTACTCCCCCTTTTCGCGAGCGTTTGCTTTGGGGAAACGCTAGAGAACACATTTCAAGATATGATCATCATTTAAGCAAAACTGTTGATCTCATATTTATACTTTGAATTTTCTTGATCAAGGAATATGCTCGTCATGTTCTCGAACATAAGCTGTTGATTTACATGTTGAAGTATACTCTTTTTGATTACTGGTGAGCAAATGAACTCTGTTTCTGTGGTCTGGAAAGTCAATTTACTTCTGGTCATTATGTTGTAGTGGATACTTTACAAATCTTGAGAAGTATGGTCGCTGTCTTCAGAGAATCGGGAGAGAATATCAGCAAACCAATTTTCGGCTCCTCTTATCGGCTGTATTTCGAACTGAAATTCTTGAAGGAGCAAAAACCATCTATGAAGTCTTGCATTATTGTGGATCTTGATCTTCTGTGTAGTAAGAGGTACGTGATCTGTTTGGATTATAAATTTCGCGCCGAGTAAATATTTCGACAATTTGGAGACAGACGAAACGATTGACAGCAATTCCGTTTCGCCGACTGCTTAACGACGCTCTGCTGGTAGGAGTTTCCTGGGTGTAGCGTGTCATTCCATCTCTACATCAAACATCCTGCTATCGCTATTGCTGAGGCATCGGTTCTGAAAATGAAAGTTTTATTTACGTCAGGTATACTTAAAATAGGATAGAAAATGCATGTTTTATTACAATCAATGCATGATTTGCTTAGTCAAACCTTCTGACTTTTAAAGGTGCACTCTTGGTCTTTAAGGCAGACAATGGTGCAGATAGCTAAGCAAAGCTAGAAATTAATTTATGATAATAGTTTATCAATCCTAATAAACTTCTAACCTGGTTTTTTTGTTGTTGGAACTTTAATCTCTAAAATTCTTTTAATTATTTTCTCTTCTGGATATAGTTTATTCAGACCGATTCTGTGCCCCAAAAATGATATTTCTTTGTACCCTATCTGACCTTTAGATGGACGTACTGTTAGTCCATGTGATCTTAATAAAAAGAAAAAAGATTTCAACCCTTCCATATGGTCATTCCAGGATGAATGGAACAAACAGACATCGTCGATACATGCGACAATGTCTCGTCTGTGGCCTAGCAAAAGGCGCATCATGCGTACAAACGTAGCCGGTGCGTTGACGAGTCCAAAACACATATAGTTCCATTGGAACAATGCAAATGGTGTCGGAAAAGCTCTCAAAGGCTTGGCCTTTTGTGATAAAGGTATTTGCCAATAACCTTTAGAAAGGTCTAGTTTACTAAAAAAAAATTATGCCTGTGATAACTGAGGCAGCATGTCTTCTAAAATTGATATAGGTTCGGAATCTGTTACAGTAACCTTATTTAGTTTTCTAAAACCGATGCAAATTCTTAGTGACGCATCAGATTTCTTTACTAAAACAATTGGAGAATTGTAAGGTTTTGATGATGGTGAAATAATCCGCATATATATCATACTTTTAATTTCTTTCTCAACCTCATCCTGATAATGTATCGGGATCGGATATGGTCGTAGTTTAATTGGTGTGTGGTCGGTAAGAATGAAGTCATGTGTGATTAAATCAGTATGTCCAGGCAAATCAGTAAATATGTCCTCAAAAGAGCGAAGAACAGTCTGAACTTGTTCCTTTTGAGAAGAATTAAGAGTGTCAGAAATGGCAACATCTTTCCAAGATTCGCTCGATTTGACTGACAGTATAGAAAATTTTAAAGGAATAGACGAAACGTTGTCTTCTGCATGAACAACAGCAAATGAAGAAGAAACTGTAGTGTATCTTCTGTCAAAGATATCCTGTAGCTCTGTAGGACGATGAGTAAATGTCTTTAACATATTGATATGATATGTCTTATGCTTGCCTTTGATGTTAATGACGTAATCAACGTCTGTTACTGTTTTAACTACTTTATAAGGCCCTTGCCACGAAAAAAGAAGTTTATTCTCTTTGGTAGGTAAAAGTAGTAATACTTCATCTCCTGGTATGAATTTTCTAAGTTTTCGAGATTGGTTGTGAAGCAACCTCGATTTCTGAGTAAATATTTATATATACATATAACTCGTGTGAAGATAAATAAAAGTGTTTTAAAACAGAGATCTGAAATAAAGGTCAAAGAAAGACATTACAGTAGAACTCCATTTATCCGAACCCCATGGGACCGAGCATCGTTCGGATAATCAAATGTTCGGATAATTGGATTACATAATGTATCGAGTACATGTACACATATTTCTAAAAATAATTAACCATCACAAGGAAAATACACTATAAAACATATTTACTTGTACTGTAATAATAATACCCACACTGTATTAGATCACTGTATCACCAAAATCTTTTATTACACTGCAGTGCATGTACTACTTGTATTAATTATTTTTGTTAAGAAAGAGAAATGTTTTCAAAATAACATTACAAACGATTCAAAACCAGGCGCAACTTACGTATATATGTACTTGCACAGATGTAGCCCACTATTTAAAATAATGAGGAATCCTCTTTTGCACCAAACTGGATAGTCTCCTTTTGGCTGCTAAGTCCCGCATTCTCTTCAACAGCAGAAGCTGTGTAGGACAGCTGTCATCTTCTTGCTCGTACCAAGCCATCGCTGTATCTAGTGCTATGAAGGCCTCTTCAGGACTTGGTCGACGTTTTGGTTTTTCTTCATAATCTACAAGTACATCATGTACTTCTGAGGAGTCTTCATCATCGGTCACTACATGTATTTGGTTTTCTTCTTGCACAAAAGACAAAATTTCTTCGTCATTCAAAAACTGAAAACCAGAATCATTATCATCTTCTAGCCACATGTGTGCATCATCTTTGTCACAGTCCGAAAATCCGGGCATTGCTTGAAACAGTTCCACAACTTCATTTATACAATCATCATTTGTGTCCACTGCAGTAGTTTCATTTCCTCCTTTTTTCCCAAGCAATCTACTCCAAGCCTTGTTGAGATTATCTTGTGACAGGGTGGTCCAAGCATCAGCTAACATATAGCAGCAGTCTTTGAGATTAAGCTTTTTGGAAAACGCCACCACACTTTCTTCATCTTCAGCCAACAATAAACGACGCAGGACTTCCTTCTTGTACATCTTTTTAAGCTTTGCTATAACACCCTGATCCATTGGTTGAATCAGTGCTGTTACATTGGGAGGCAGAAAAATTACTTTAAAATTTGCATCAACTGCATTCAATGTATCCGTCTCTGGATGAGATGGTGCATTGTCCAGTAGAAGAATTACTTTTCCAGTTTTCTTTTCCTGTTCTCTCAACCTCTTCACATTTGGGATGAACTGATTTGTATACCAATCAAGAAATATTTCACTATTCATCCAAGCACTCTTCTGTGCTTTGTAACACAATGGGAGACACGTCACATTCTTTAAACAACGTGGTTTTTTGGCTTTGCCGATCATTAGCACCGGTAAACGATGACTTCCACTGGCATTCGCGGCTACCAAAATTGTTACTCTCTCTTTGCACTTTTTAAACCCAGGGGCAGCTGCTTCGCGCTGAGATGCAAGTGATTTTTGAGGCAATGATTTCCAGTATAAGCCAGTCTCATCGGCATTATACACATCATCGAGTGAATAATCTTCTTCTTCCAAAAAAAGCCAAGAATGTTTCTTTAAAATTTTTAGCGGCAGTTTCATCGCTAGATAAAGATTCCCCTTGAATCTCCAATTCTCGTATGCCATGACGAGATTTAAAGTTTCTTAACCATCCCTGGCTAGCCTTAAAGTCAGGAGGACCGTCAAGTTCATTGTTGAACTGAAGTGCCTTTTCATACAACAGAGAACCAGAGATAGGTTCCCCTTTGCTTCTTCTTTGCACAAACCATATATACAAAGCCTCTTCCAATTTCACATCTTTCGCATTTCTCATGGTTTTACGTTTCTTCGACCCATTTTCACTATCAAATTTCGATGCAAAACTCATAATTTTATCCTTGTTACTTTTGATGTCAGAGACGGTAGCTTTCCCAACATTGAAAATCCTCGCAAGTGAAGACACAGTTTCACCTTGTCCTAGTCTCTTGATAATTTCTGTTTTCCTTTCAATTGACAAAACATTGCGGTTCCTTTTATATGCTTTAGGCCTACTGGAAGATGCCATATCGCACATAGAAATACTTGTACACCAAAATTATTCTGCTGTAGTAGCAGACACAATTATTTTAAGTTGAACTGTCTGTTTAGCCAGTGTTCTACCTAGAACGCAAACGTACACTGGATTGGTAAACCAGATATTAACTGACTTTATGATCTAACTGACTTCCTGTACGTAAGCGACCGACCATTAACCATCCCATTCTCTACAAATTGTTCGCACACATTTGAAGTTTGCCGCATCAAAAGATTCAGAATTTTAGTCTAACGTGACTGTGGCATCTGATTTTTTTTTTTTTTTCTGGAAAAAGTGTTCGGATAATTGGATGTTCGGATAATTGGGGTTCGGATAAATGGAGTTCTACTGTACCTGTGAAAAAAATTTAAAAAAAAAAAAGAATGAATTAACAATCCTACTTGTTATAACAGACACAAAAATTCCAATCTGTGTAGCCCTTGGTTCCCGGGGTTACCAATGGAGACAAAGAAAGTATATGCCCACTGCTCTAGACAGGCATGTCGTAAGAGGTGACTAAGATGAGGCTGTGCATAGGGCTGGCGACACACCCCCCATGTTAAACGAATTTTCCATTGAAACCACCACTGCATAACTAGATAAGTTTTTAGACGCAGGCTTCCTGCATGGAAGCTACACCAGTGGAGCCCTATGCTTCATATAGAGCGAAAGAAGAAAGTGTTGAACGAGATATCTTTCTTCTATAATCTAGGATAATTTTTTTGTAATTGCACACCTTGAAAGCACAAATAATAGAACACGGTTCTAGTATAGGTCTTTGTTATTCTTTGACATTTGTCCTGTGTTTCTATTAACTTGTTACTTTATATAGTTCTTGTTAAAAGCATTCATGATTTCGTTATGTTGTTTTTTCATTTCGTATGTTTATTCTATTCTTGAGAAAGTTTTTATAATCGCATACAATTTTACTGTTATCGATTTTTCAGAACGTCGTAAATTAGCTTTAATTTACATTTGTGTAGTGCTTTCTTGAAAGATCTAGTACAAGCATACCTCGACTTTCGCCGCTTCGAGTTTCGTCGCTTCGCTCTTTCGTCGGTATTCAATTATAACCACGTTTCCAAATTTCGTCGCTCGCTTCACTCTTTCGCCGCATTTCTTCACAACTGCTCGTTATCTTGTTTCTTTCATCGTTCAGTCTTTGAATAGAAATCGTTCGGTGTGCACTGTTTTTTGAAGTTGTCCGCATTGAATCTCTTATATTTGTGATTAAACATATTAATACTACGTATTTTTGTGATTAAAATAACCAAACTATTTAAACTATATTATTTTTGTGATTATACTGTAAACAGTTCATAGTTATTTTTGTGATAACAGTATAACGACAGTGTTTATATCGGAATTATAAGACACGTGTACGGTATTCATACTGTACTTTTGTTGTGTTTAGGCCCTATACTACTTATTTTTGTGCTTTTATATATTCATAAAGGGTCTAGTGACAAAGTTAAAATAACCCATAAGTAGAGGATGCAATTGCATACTGTGAAAGGGTGGATCCGATATTCGACAGAAGTTCTAAAGTAAATAGTGGGCTAGAACACCATATAGCTTGTTACAGAGGAAAAAGAAGAAGACTCAATGAGGCAAACGTCTTTGCTCTCCTTTTTCAAGACGCAACCACGACAACTAACTTCAGTCACCCCTCCCCCTATGGAAGGAATTCAGATTCCGAGCCATTAACATCAGCCCTAACCCCTGTTAGATCTCCTTCAAAGTCCCCTTCTACAAGAATTAGATTGAGTTCCTCCAGTTCTGAAGATGAGCATCCTCAATTTTCTCCATCTGATTTTTTAAGTCTAGAATCCCACTAAATCACCAACATTCAAAACTGTACATACTGTATATATTCATCGTCTACTTGCTCAAGAATGATTTTAAGGTAAAATGTTATTTACGTATTTTTTATTTATTAATGTATTTTCTTTATTCTTCTGTTTATTTCTTTTTATTTAGGTGTTGCACGCATTTGCAAGTGTTATATAGTTACTTATTTACGTTTTTCGGCGGCCCAAACGCATTTGCAAGCTAAATAAGCTATGCTTCGACTTTCGTCGATTTTTGACTTTCGACAGTGCTCTGGTCCATAACCTGTCGAATGAGTGAGGTATGCCTGTACTATGTATCTTAGGTGCCACAGAAGCACTGCAAAAATAATAATATCCTATTAATAAGTAATATTGAGTATGTTTCCTGTTTCCACCAGAGACATTCAGAACCTCGTTCTTTCACGAACCTCCAGTAAAATCTCAGTTCCATTATTGCCTGGCGTCTACACGTACTTACCACATCTGGCCCTTAGGCCGGACTGGCTCACACCCAACATAAAAATCTCCAAGGACAGAAGTAATGGTAAGTGCTACTGCGAAACATAATTATGCTTGTAGGAATGATAGTAGTGATAATAATGATGTTGATAATTGTGATCGTGGTAGATGAGGACTTAAAAAGGTAACTATTCGTGTGTACATCTCGCTTTTAGGAGACTATACTTAATTTAACCATCTGCAATGAGCGACTGCCGCGGTAGCGCAGTATAGTGCACTAGCTTCCTAGCTTGGTGGTCCATATTCGATCCCAAGTTGAGGTGGGACTTTTTAGACCTCTCCGGACCTCTCCAGCAGCAAATGTTTCCGTCACTTGTAACGTCGATTTTATTTTGTTCTATTTTATTTCTGGAAATAAATAAAAAATATTTAAACGTATTTGTTAAATGGCAGCTTACTATTGCTCATTGTTCTGACATTTGTTTCATGTAAATCCAGATTGAAGGAACAAGAGATAGGGGAAGACAAAGAGAGCAAATACTGGACAGTTTGACATCGTAGCATGGAAAAAGGTCAATAACAGAATTGATAAATTGCACTGGGGACAGGAAGTTGTGGAGAGGCATGATCTTGTACGCCACAGGGCATGGTACTTGAAGAAACAAGAAGAAGAGTATCCAGTGAATACAAGTGAAGATATAAAAAATTATAACTGAAGAATGACATTCTAATCACCTTGTAGTTTCAGTCATTACACATGAACTACCATATAACCATATACCTTGACCTATTTCACGCCATGCCTTCCTGTCCTAAACCACGAGGTCAAAGTCTTTCCATGTCTTGTTTATCTAATTTATGCCTGTTTCCAATTCCATTTTCCATTTGTTTTGAAGAAACTCTTTGTCTCTTACCCTCCGGATTCAAGACCAAGGACTGCCTTATAAGGCTATCATTTGGTTTACTTAATGCGTTTCCTATCTAGCGCCAGCGCATTTTCCTTGCCTCTTGTTCCCCTGGTGTTTGCCTGGTTCTTTACATCAATTCCCCATTGGTGACCTTGTCATATTTCAGTCCTTCTATTCTGCACAAGAACCCATTTTCTGCTTAAGAGTTAACTACAACCTGTGTTCGCTGAACACTAAGGAAGTACGGCTAGTGTTGACGTAGCTAGCGAGTCCTTTTCATGCCAACTCCTGTTCAAGGTTTTATGCTTGCAACTGGATATTGTAAATCAGAGGCACATCTCCAATCCAACCTGTAAGTCTGGAAGGAAGAGCTGGAGAAGAGAGGGATGGTCATAAGCAACTCTAAAACAAAATCCATGGTGATATCTGTGGCGACAGGGTAGAAGAAAGGATAGATAGAAGAAATAAAAGAGAGTACCAATCCCTTCCACAGTGTCTTGTGGCTCGCTGTAAGTGATAGTCCGACACTTGTAAGAAGAAATGTTTCAGGAGACTGAAATTTAAACTCTTCTCAGTTAAGCAAAAAAGCAAATCCCATCAAGGATCCTGAGAGTATGTTAGGTCTTCAGCCACACTTCCCCTGAGGTACTGATATGGCTCTTGAGACCCCCAGCTGGTAATTAAGATAATAATTATCAAAAACAGTTAACTACCAAGCAATACAGAACATATAGTGAAAGAAAGAAACAACAGTGAACTTCGTTTCTATGAATTTATGTATATTAGACCAAGCTAAATTGGTTACAGAAAAACACAAGAAAAAAAAACCAAATATATATATATATATGTATACCGTTAATGTATACAGCACTGGGTAAATGGAGATAAAAATAGTCTACACAAAAGTTCTGTTTATATTAGGGTACCCTTTCACGATGGCTGATGTTTATGTCCTAATTTTAATCATTGACTGGTATGACCTAAGATCGATTAGTGTTTGGTCCTTTTTAAAAGTGCACTTATCATGAATGGGTTGCTGCTGTATGACGTCACACTATCACTGCAAGGTTTCTTCCCCCGGCCAAGTTGCTGGAATAATTCGTATCAAGTACTGCAAGGTTTCACTACACGACTGCGAGTTTCCCTTGCCTTTTGTCACCACCAGGGAGCTAAGGAGATACACACAAAGGAACACTCTATTTAGCTCTCTGGTTAGAGGCATTAATTTGTCCTGAGTGTGGTCCATAAACCAGGCTCAGATATTAGTCAAATTATTATATAAATGACATGGACCAATGTTGAGCGCCATTCTTCGAGCTGCAAACATATGATATTAATAGGGTAGGGGCATAGGCATACATATATTATCAACTGTTGTAAAGGCATACAAAATCATATAGTAAATACATGGATGCGATAATGGTTACATTAAATAAAAGAAGCGGCCAGGGTAGCACACATGCTTTCTGTAAAACAACCTGAAGGACATCAAAAGCATACAAAAGGCATATAAAATCATATAACAGTAAATATATGCATTTGGTAAAATATATCCATTGCATGAAAGTAGGCAATTTGACTGAAAAGCAGTGCAAACATTAACTAATGTTAATTGCATATAATGAAATAATAATGAAAAGCAGTTCAAACATTCAATACAAATACTTGCATATAAGAAGATAATGCATTTCGCTCACCCGAATTGATTCCAAGATTGAATTTGGCTCAAAAACGGCATATACTATATATAAGTATTTCTCTCGCTGGTCTGACAGATTATTTGTTAGAAGTATCTGCAACTGGCTTGTCTGTTCGGGGCTTTTGCAGATGTGAGTAAAATATACACGTTCTATAATCTCATATATACAGCTAACCGCGGTCATTCACCTCTGCCAACTGATCACGGGTAAATGTCCTCAAATTGTACTCCGCCGGGGAAATCCTGAATATCTGGGGCAGTGGCCTGAGCTCCTCCGGGTCACTGGAAATCCCGGCTTATCTGGGTCATTAGCCTCTCAGGTAAATATCAATGCGACAATGAACTCGAAAATTCCGAGGGAGGTCATTGTCCCATGAGGCATTCAGAAAAATACAGAGCTGGGTCATTGTCCGATGAGGCAGAGAAAGACAGAAGATTGTCGGACGAATAATTTCGCGACAATAGCCCCCTGTGAAAGTTTATCGTAAGGTGAACTAGTTTCGACTGACATCTTCTTCTCGATCCCTCTCTGTCCTAGTTTGATTTCCCTCACCATCCTGGAAGTTTTTTAGGGAGGTTAGGCTTATTGGGTCGCTGCTGACTTGCCTGTTCTTCCCCACTGCATGGATGACGGCTGAGAAAGTCTGCTCCGACATTGAGTTTCCCAGGTATATATTCAACCTTGAAGTTATATGGTTGCATTAACATTGACCACCTCATGAGCCTTGAATTCAGGTTTTTGGAAGCTGCTAAGAACATTAATGGTTGATGGTCGCATTGAACGGTGAAGGGCTTTCCATATAAGTATGGTTGATATTTCTGAATTCCCCATACCAAAGCTAGGCATTCCCGTTCAATAGTGGAGTAATTTCTTTCAGCAGCATTCAACTTTCGGCTAGCAAAAGCTATGGGGAATAATGTAGACGCATTGTCTTCCCCAGTTTGTAGCAAGGTGGCTCCAATCCCAATCTGACTAGCATCGGTGCGTAGTATGAATGGTCGGCTTAAGTTCGGTAGGTGCAGAATAGGTTTCTCTGTGAGTTTTTCCTTGAGGGTACTATAAGCATTCTCACACTCAGCGGTCCAGATCACTTTTTCCGGAGTATTCTTTTTCGTAAGGTTCGTCAGTGGGGCGCTAATAGTGTTGAAATCCTTAATGTAGCGTTGGTAAAATCCACATAACGCGACGAACGATCTGACATCCTTTTTAGTAATAGGGCGAGGTGCATTGCGCAGTTTGTCAACATTACGTTCCTCCGGGAACATGTACCCTTGTGAAATGGTGTGGCCGAGAAACCCCAGTTGGTCAAAACCTATCTGGCATTTAGTTGGGCGGGCGGTTAAACCTGTGTCCTTAAGCCTTCGGAGTAGCATCTCTATTGCATTCAGGTGTTCCTCAAAGGTGTCTGTGGCGATGAGTATATCGTCCATAAAGTTTGTAATAGCAGGGTTATGAAGGGGTGCGAGAAGTTTTCTCATCATTCTCGTGAAGGTGCTAGGCGCATTATGTAATCCGAATGGGAGGACATTAAATTCAAAGTGTCCTTCCGGGGTGCTGAATGCCAGTAGTGGTCGGATCTCTTTCTTCACAGGGATTTGATAGTATCCCTTGCTAAGGTCGATTTTAGAGAAATAACGAGCTGTATTTAGCTTAGTGAACAGTGAGTTTTGATCTGGCAGAGGCTCAGCTTGGTACTCCGACACTGCATTCAGTCTCCTATAGTCAATGCACAATCTATGCTCTCCGGTAGGCTTCCGAAGGAGCACAACACTAGCGCTATAGGGTGATTCGGATGGAGAAATAATGCCTGCACTGAGCAATTTCTCTATTTCTTCTCTCAATGCATCCGCCTTGGCATAGGGTATAGGGTAATTTTTTTTCACACGGACTGGCATTGCATCTGTCAACTTCATATCAAACTCTACCAAACTGGTTAGGCCTGGCCTGTCCGTGAGAACTTCTGCATACTTTTCCAACATTGTTTGCACCAGCTCATGCTGTTCCATGGTTAGAGTGTGACTTATTTGCACATCGGCCTGAGTCTCACTCAAGGACAGAGGGTATTCGACTGCTATACTGGGTTCATCCTCTACTTCACTGGCTACTGCAAGGGCCATCAAATGGGCTGGCTCTACTGATGCACGTTCATTGTACTTTTTCAGCTGATTGATGTGGTAAATTTTCTGTTTACCTTTAATTGCTATCTTGTAGTTGGTGCGGGAGATTTTCTCGACAACAGCATAGGGTCCTCTCCAACCAATCTGAAGTTTATTATGGCTGCTTGGCAAGAGCAATAAAACTTTATCCCCAATGTTCAGTTCTCGATCCTTAGCTGTTCTGTTATAATATTGCGCATGTTTCTGACGGGCTTTGCGCAAATTTGCAGTGGCCAACTTCCAACCTGTTTGGAGGCGTTGCTTCAATTCCTCAACATAATGTGACGCGGTAATGACTGTGTCATCCGCTTTATCGTCTGTCCAGGATCTCAGAAGTGCCTCTAGAGGACCTTTTATTGGGCGCCCAAACAGCAGTGTTGCTGGTGGAATTCCTGTCGAGTGATGAGGTACCTCTCTGTAGGCAAACAGTGCCGCTGGCAGGTAGGAATCCCATGAACTTGGGTTCTCCTGCTCCAGCTTTCGCAGTATGGAAATTAAGGTTCCATTGAACCGTTCTACTTGGCCGTTGCTCTGGGGGTGATATGGAGAGGTATGAATGTGTCGCGTTTGGAAAATCCGAAACACTTCTTCCATTAATTTCCCCCGAAATTGTGATCCATTATCCGTCAGGATCTGAAGAGGGAACCCCAACCTCGTAAATATAGTAAGGAGGGCTTCCGCTACATGAGTTGAGTCGCACGAAGGCATTGCGACTGCTTCTGCCCACATGGAGCATGTGTCGACCAACGTCAAGATGTAGCTATTCTTTTTCTTTGTCCTAATCAGGGGCCCAACAATGTCGACTGCCACCCTTTCGAACGGGGTACCTGTTACAGGCATTTCTCCTAAGGTTACAGGAGCTACCCAGTGCTTAGGAGCCACCTTTTGGCACTGTGCGCATGACTGAACATACCGTTTTATGTCTGCGTTCATTCCTGGCCAATAGTAGTGGCAAGAAATGCGCTGCATGGTTGCTCCAATTCCCATGTGTCCGCTGAAGGGTAAGGCATGGCCCATTTCTAATATTTGGGTCCTATAGGATGAGGGGACAATCAGCTGTGAGTGTTCGCTCGCTCCTTTGCCTGCTCTGCGGTACAACAGACCATTCTTCTTATAAATCTCTCCCTTGAGAGGCGGGGTATGAGACTTAGGAAGTTTTTTAAAACAAGGCGACAAAGTGCTATCCGCTGTTTGTGCCTTCTTCAACTCTTCTGGGAAGATGTTGGTAGGAGTTCCAGACTCAGGGTTCTGCCTGCATTGATCCCTGGTCTGTACGGCCGCAACTGACAGAGGCCGGGCTGGTTCTCCTAGGAACACATATCTACAGCCCAAAATCAGGGGGTAGATGGGATCCTTTAGAACAGCGGCTCTGATTTCTCCAGTCACATACCGCGATTGAACCTGAATCTTGCACACTGGTAGAATCATGGGCGCACCAGATTTGGTGGGTCCTTGTATTTCAATCGTCTCCTCTGTAATTTGGTCAGAATTAACAAGAGAAGCTGCGACGATTGCATCATAAGATAATCCAGTGTCATACAAACAAAGAGCTCTCTCCCCATTAACCATAACAGATTCAATGACAGCTGGTCGCTTCGAAGAATCTATGTCATCCTTTGAGGGCTCAGGGCTGTCAGATCTGGTTGTTATGCAAGCTGCATTCATGGGGAGGGGTCGGCGCTTACAATCACGAGAACTATGTTTAGGCGACCGACAGTGTTGGCACACATCCCTCTCTGTGTTTGCTGTATAGGAAGTTTTCCTTTCCGTGTTCTTGTGGGTTTGTCCATTGTTGGGTCTGTCATGGTGAGTTTTCATGTAGGGTGGCTTGGAGCTTGTAATACTATTGGAGCTGTTAGGCGCAGTCTGCCGAGCTGGATAGTCTGTATATCTCCGTCTGGAGGTCAGAGTCTCAGCCTGTGCATTCTGAAAGCGTTCTGATAAGGTAACTATGGTATTTAACCTTTCTGCCCCGTTTTCTACCAGAAATCGTCTCATCTCAGGGCTCATCATTTCTTTCAGTTGCTCCATTAGTATTAATTCTTGCAGTCCTTCGTAAGATTTCTCGAATGACGCGAGAGTGAGCCATTTCTGCAAATAAGCTTCCAGGCGAGCAGCATACTGGGTGTACGATTCTCCATTTTCTTTACGGAAATTTCTGAACCGTTTACGGTACGCCTCAGCATTCAATTCATAGCGAGCTAAGAGGGCTTTCTTAAGACAGTCATAGTCATCCTGTTCATGAGGCGCCAGTTTTAGGAATACATCATAGCCAGCACCCCTGAGTCCTTGCGAGAGTTTCAGATTCCACCTCTTCCGGTCCAGCCCGAACGAAGAAGCGAACCTCTCGAAACGGTCCAAAAAGCTGTCCATGGAATCCTTTCCCTCCATAAATGGCTCCAGAGGGAAGGCCATCGGTCCCAGGTGTGGTGTAGAGAGAGCTGATGCACTATCAGATTGAAGGGGCGAGGGCGGAGAAGATGAAGTTTCGGAATTGCTCCCAGCTTCCTTGCTTTTTGAGAGAAGTTCCACATCCAGTTCCTTCATTTTCAGGGCATGTTGTCGTTCCTTCTCCTTCTCTTCTTCTGCCGCTCTTATTTCACGATCCTTCTCCGCTTCTGCCGCTCTGATTTCACGATCTTTCTCCGCTTCTGCCGCTCTGATTTCCCTGTCCCTCTCCGCTTCTGCCTCTCTGATGCTCTTCATCTCTGAGGATACATAGTCTGCAAGCTCTTTTCCTGCAAGCCCCACCTCTTTTCCACTCTCAATTAACAAAGCTCTTACTTTTGCTGTCTCTGCCATTGCAATATTGGATCAAGTCGAATGAGCTTGAATAAACCTACTCACAAACCAATACAGGTAAAAGTAATACTGTCTAATATTAATAATATAGTGTATTACTGCCACAACAATAAAACAAAATTTTGCAACAACAACAATTTCAACCAATAGGATAGCTCTTAGTTAAGTAGCTCAGTTAAATCTTGTATACAACTTAACTAAAAAATTGGACCATACACTAGAAGATCAGTCACCAGTTATATTTTGTGTACTATTCTATCTGTGCAATATACTGCATATAAGATCAAACCAGTTACATGCAAAGTGTACTGGGAAGCTGTATAAGATTACTTGATAACCAAACTATTAACCCAAGTTTGTTACCCAAAAGTAAAATGTATATTAGCAATAAATTACTTGTAGTCTAGGGAACATACAGATGCTATGAGTTCATCCCGGACGAGCAGTCCAGTTTGTGGCGACAGGGTAGAAGAAAGGATAGACAGAAGAAATAAAAGAGAGTACCAATCTCTTCCACAGTGTCTTTTGGCTCGCTGTAAGTAATAGTCCGACACTTGTAAGAAGAAATGTTTCAGGAGACTGAAATTTAAACTCTTCTCAGTTAAGCAAAGAAGCAAATCCCATCAAGGATCCTGAGAGTATGTTAGGTCTTCAGCCACACTTCCCCTGAGGTACTGATATGGCTCAAGAGACCCCCAGCTGGTAATTAAGATAATAATTAACAAAAACAGTTAACTACCAAGCAATACAGAACATATAGTGAAAGAAAGAAACAACAGTGAACTTCGTTTCTATGAATTTATGTATATTAGACCAAGCTAAATTGGTTACAGAAAAACACAAGGAAGAAAAAAAAACAAATATTATATATATATATAGTTAATGTATACAGCACTGGGTAAATGGAGATAAAAATAGTCTACACAAAAGTTATGTTTATTATTAGGGTACCCTTTCACGATGGCTGAGGTTTATGTCCTAATTTTAATCATTGACTGGTATGACCTAAGATCGATTAGTGTTTGGTCCTTTTTAAAAGTGCACTTATCATGAATGGGTTGCTGCTGTATGACGTCACACTATCACTGCAAGGTTTCTTCCCCCGGCCAAGTTGCTGGAATAATTCGTATCAAGTACTGCAAGGTTTCACTACACGACTGCGAGTTTCACCTGCCTTTTGTCACCACCAAGGAGCTAGGAGATACACACAAAGGAACACTCTATTTAGCTCTCTGGTTAGAGGCATTAATTTGTCCTGAGTGTGGTCCATAAACCAGGCTCAGATATTAGTCAAATTATTATATAAATGACATGGACCAATGTTGAGAGCCATTCTGCGAGCTGCAAACATATGATATTAATAGGGTAGGGGCATAGGCATACATATATTATCAACTGTTGTAAAGGCATACAAAATCATATAGTAAATACATGGATGCGATAATGGTTACATTAAATAAAAGAAGCGGCCAGGGTAGCACACATGCTTTCTGTAAAACAACCTGAGGACATCAAAAGCATACAAAAGGCATATAAAATCATATAACCGTAAATATATGCATTTGGTAAAATATATCCATTACATGGAAGTAGGCAATTGACTGAAAAGCTGTGCAAACATTAACTAATGTTAATTGCATATAATGAAATAATAATGGAAAGCAGTTCAAACATTCCATACAAATAATTGCATATAAGAAGATAATGCATTTCGCTCACCCGAATTGATTCCAAGATTTAATTTGGCTCAAAAACGGCATATACTATATATAAGTATTTCTCTCGCTGGTCTGACAGATTATTAGTTAGAAGTATCTGCAACTGGCTTGTCTGTTCGGGGCTTTTGCAGATGTGAGTAAAATATACACGGTCTATAATCTCATATATACAGCTAACCGCGGTCATTCACCTCTGCCAACTGATCACGGGTAAATGTCCTCAAATTGTACTCCGCCGGGGAAATCCTGAATATCTGGGGCAGTGGCCTGGGCCCCTCCGGGTCACTGGAAATCCCGGCTTATCTGGGTCATTAGCCTCTCAGGTAAATATCAATGCGACAATGAACTCGAAAATTCCGAAAATTGTCCCATGAGGGAGGTCATTGTCCAGAGAAAGACATTGAGGCGACATTCACGAGAAGAAAGAAGACATCAGATTAAGCTGGGAGAATAGGTCCTGGAGCAGGTCGACCACTTTAAAAACCTCGGAGCTATTATAGACCGAAAGGGAGGCATCAAAGAAGAGTTGGCCACTCGAAAATCAGCAGCTGTGAGACTTTTTCAGGCCATAAATCGAGGATTCCTCAGCAAGAGAGAGGCTGGTAAGAAAACGAAAATGGCTGTATACCGCTCTACCTATGTCCCAGTCTTGACATATGGATGCGAGTCATGGGCAATGACTACAACCCACAAAAGCCAGATCCAAACCTCAGAAATGAGGTATCCGAGGAAGGTGGTTGAAGTAACAAGAAGAGACATGGTCCGCAACCAGACGATACGTCAAGGCTTAAAATCCCACCCCCTGCAGACCCAAGTAGAACAGTCCCAATTAAGATGGTTTGGCCATGTCTGCAAACTGGGAGAAGATCGGCTACCACGACAAGCATGGGAAACAAAGAGCCAGGGATCCAGACCCCCAGGACGACCCAGAGTCCGCTGGAAGGACAACATTAGACAATCTTTGAAGGACCGAGGACTAGAATGGAACCAGGCCAGGAGGAAGACAGCCGATAGGATAGTCTGGCGCTCTATCTTCCAAACCTCTACACCTCACGGTAGAAGGGGAACGACTAAGTAAGTAAGTAACTGGATATTGTTAGCTTTATTCAGGACTTTGTATCTGAAACCTCAGGTCGGACCAGCAGTCCTTTTCAGGACGAGTCCTTTTCAGGGTTATTACCTGCTAGCTGATAGATGTTATTAGTCCTTTTCGGGGCTTAGTGTTTATCAACACATGCCTTCAGCTAATAGTTAAACTTATTTTTAAAAGGCAAATTGCACTCCAATATAACCAAATGGTTTAAGTCAAGGTTGAAAGGAACGTGCGTCGCCACAAGTAGGCAAAACTCGCAAAAAACAAGCACCCATTCACGAAAGTCTTGGTTCGTCTTGGTTCGTCTTGGTTCGTCTGTAGTACTATCAGTAAACATATTGCAAGTATAGCAGGTTTTCGACAAAACATATTGCATGTATAGCAGGTTTTCGACAAAACATATTGCAAGTATAGCAGGTTTTCGACAAAACATATTTAGCACTGCACCATAGTCACTATTCTGGAATACCCAGAACAAACGAGGTAGAGGGAAAAAGGGGTAAAGGATCCCATTACACGCCTATTGAGTCATTTTGGACATACTGTGTTGGGCCCTTATTTTCTTGACCATCGGCACACTAGGATTGATGTGGTCAGAATCACGCCGGCTGCCTTAACCTTCCCAGAGTTGTTCTGGTACCCAGTTCATGAGGCTGGGTCGACCCCGGAGCCGTTAGCGGTCTAAATAAATCCCACCTCAACTGGGGATCGAACCATAGACCACCGAGCTAGGAAGCCAGTGCGCTAACCACTGCTCTACTGCGGCTCCCAGACGAGGTAGAGGGAGACAAAAAACACACGAAGAAGAGAACTGGAGACAGATAAAAAAGGGACAAAGAAGACTTGAAAAACGGATGGGATGTGCCCCATATGGAGTTGAAATGTAACGATGGTGCAGATGATAAGATGTTTTAACAATAGATATGATAAGATGTTTTAACAATAGATATGATAAGATGTTTTAACAATAGATATGATAAGATGTTTTAACAATAGATATGATAAGATGTTTTAACAATAGATATGATAAGATGTTTTAACAATAGATATGATAAGATGTTTTAACAATAGATATGATAAGATGTTTTAACGATAGATATGATAAGATGTTTTAACAATAGATATGAAAAGATGTTTTAACAATAGATATGATAAGAAGATTGCATCACATTCGATAAGGTGCCTAGAAAAAGCTGCGGTCACTATAAGAGACAGAATGGGTACTGAATAAATCAGGACCCTGCTGTGGAAAATAAACGCCAAACATAAACTACGTACTGGACCATATAGTTCACTGCCGCTTGGCCGCTTCTGTAGAATACATCAAGATAAGTGTTACCGATGTGTATTGCTGTAACACCTTCGCAGGCAGGATGGCTGGACAAAGATAATATAATTGCTGATAAATGGCCACCACTGGTGTTACCACTCACACGTGGTCTAGGAGGAGAATGTTAATATTACTTCTGATATATGCCAATCAGCTCTAGTCGGGATTACAGATGGCCGACGGTGGTGCAATAGAATGTTTCTCTCTCTCTCTCTCTCTCTCTCTCTCTATATATATATATATATATATATATATATATATATATATATATATATATATATATATATATATATATATATATATGCATGTTGTGAGTTCCTGGATACCCATCTACTGCACTCACACACCACAGCAACAATGGGTCAGAAAAAATGGTGGAACTAGATTAACTTTTCACTGTTTATTAACGCCACACACACGTAGACATCATCGGACGACATTTCATAGTAAAACATGGAGCTTCAGGTAAACATAGATTCCAGAACATGGTATCAATTATCCGACAAAATCAGTTGCATAAACCGATAAAGCAGCTCATAGAGCGTCAAGTACAAAATATCCATGGGAACGTAATAACTCATAGCATAAACCCTTTCAATCACTATTCATATAAATGATGAGGATAGTGGCCGGTATAATCCCTGGCCTAGCATATCAAACGTTTCACTGGTCGCTTACACAGCAACTCGCTATATCATCTAGTAACAGGAAAAGAAAATCCATCCTAGGCAAAATCACAAATCCATCATAATTCTAGAATACATAATGCCGGCGTACTCCCTGGCATTTTAATAATATCTTGGCAAAATAATCCATGCATCGGGAAAGAAACTCTTCCCTTAACATCCTCAAATCTCAATAAAGCTATAATTCTGTACAAAAATGTCTCATAAAACGCTAGTACTTGCGGCGTGTGGAAATATATATCGTAGATTTGTGATAGGGGAATTGATGTTGTTCGTCCATCACAGGTGATGAAGACCACTCTGTTCATCCAATTATTAGGATGTTAGGATAGTCTATGAGTACGAAGGTGACTGATGAGCCCGATGCGGGCCTGGAAGGATCTCGGACAGTGTGGGCAGGGAATGTTTGCTTCATGTGAAGGTTTTATTTCACGATCTTTTCTAGCTTGTCTCCGCTGTTCCGCTGCTGCTCTTCTGGAAGATTCGCATGCCACTGCACCTTTACGAAGAGATGTGCGCCAGGCAGTTCGGTCTTGCGCAGCAGCTTCCCATGTGTCTGGGTTTATGTCAAAGGTTTTTAATGAAGCCTTAAGCGTGTCGTTGAAGCGCTTTTTCTGGCCACCATGGGAGCGTCTACCCTTCTGCATCTCACCATAAAAGAGTATCTTTGGCAGTCGATGGTCTGGCATGCGGACTACATGACCTGCCCAGCGAATCTGTGACTGCATCAGAATAGTATCGATGCTAGGGATACCAGCTCTGTCAAGAACGGCGGTATCCGGGATCTTGTCTTGCCATTTGATGTTCATTATCTTCCTGAGACAGACTGTATGGAAGTGGTTGAGCTTTTTTACGTGGCGCCTGTATACAGTCCATGTTTCACATGCATAAAGCAGCAGCACTGGAAGCACCGCAGCTCTGTATACCTTCAGCTTTGTCTGTAGACTAATGCCACTTCGATGCCAAACGTTGGTGTATAGTCTGCCAAATGTGCTGCTGGCTTTGGAGATCCTGGTGTTCACCTCATCATCAATGACGATGTTCTGGGATAGTGTACTACCAAGGTATGTGAACCTGTTCACAACATTCAGTTTCTCACCATTTACCTTGATGACTGGCTCAGTATAAATTGTGCCAGGAGCTGGTTGGTACATGATTTCTGTTTTCCCCGTGTTGATGGTAAGCCCAAAGTTGGAGCAGGCTTCGGAGAATCTATCAACGCTACGCTGCAGATCAGTCTCTGAGCCAGCACTGAGGGCACAATCGTCAGCAAATAGAAGATCCCTGATGGTGTGTGATTTGACCTTGGACTACCAATACCTGACATCCCAAACCCGATAGGGGAATTAAGACATAGATTGGTCCCTTCTGAATAGATTAGAACAGGTGAAAGCTCAGTGAGAGATAACGTAAAGAAAATAGCTTTACACGAGTGAGATGGTGGAAAATAATAGATCTGTCCCTGAAATCGAGAAAACCTCTCTCTTTCAGCCTATCTCTAAAACAGATCTAGATGAGTCAGACAGTCTAATATAATATATATTAATATATATCTCCATAGACACACACATAAGTGACGACAGTTAGACGCACAGACGTGAAAACTATAACAATGAAATATCGATATTAAGGAACGAGCTGACCGACACACTTGAATAAGTTTATGTAAATTTTATTAACATAAAGGAAAATATTCCACAACAGATAAGTTTGCTTATCAAGCACATATAAATACACATAGGTTAATGAATTTCTAAAAGAATAATAGACCTATAGGTGTAATCCTTCCCCCCACCCTCCTTGTTGAGCCACGATCCCGTTAGAAGAAAAGTGATAGCCCCCCCAGAGAGTCACAGACATATACGCTATGTTCTAGGATTTCTCTCTATAGTTAAGAACAGAGTTGATATATTAATCTATTCTAGGAGGGAAAAAACCTCTTAGATACACAACTAGCCTATAAGAAATACAAAGTGGGTGAAATTTGTTATACAATAAAAGAGTCACTCATTCCTGCTCTCATTCTATTCATACAACAGTGGCCACTGACAATCTTGTTACTTACAGACTGGATTTTTTTCCTTTTTCTGGAACAATCTTTGGGACATACACACATACAGCAGCGCCAGTTATTTTTCGCCAAGAGAACCCCCAGCTCCTCAAAAGACAGAATCAAATCCACTGTTCCGGGGAGCGTTCCCTTGGTTATTATTATTTGGATGACTGGTTATGTCACGAGGAAAAAAATCAGTTCAGCTAAGAGATGCCACGAAGCTCACAGTGTCAGAATCTTGAGGTTTCCAGTACTTTAGGAAATGTCAGGTTGGTAACTTCACTCAGTTTAAACAATTGATTGTCACACCACAGCTAGTTAAAAACTTCGGAAATGCTACTGGTAGTAATTTCTCTTGCCACAGGGCTGAATATTACAATGATAATGATGGGAAGAATTATAATCTGGCTCGATAGGCCCAGTTATTTCATTTAGTATTAAAGTTCGTGAGATGAGTACTCTGTCTTTTTCTGGATGCAACCGAAATGCCAGACAGGTTGTAACTTGGAAACTCACTTATTTAAATTACAAAAATGTTTCTTCTATGTTCTTCTCATATACTGAAAAACCGCTGGTAGAGGTTGGGCTGACCCAAAACTGTATAAGGAAGAGAATAGTACAAAATACTTAACCATAATATTATACACACATTGATACCTGGTTATTATTTCTTTGTGTCGTGGAATGTTATATGAATTCGTTCTAATTTGATGACTGGTCCATCAGATATGTAACGCTGATCTCCAAATATGTAACGCCATCTTTCCCTCCTATATTATATTGATATTGGCCAGGAAATGTAGCGGTATATGTTTTCTTATCAACACTCTTGCTTCAAGTGCACACCAGCGTTAAGATAACAGTCTTGAATCGCACACGCCACACAGGCACTGAAAAAACTGTTTTCCCCTGGTAATAATATGGTTGTGTGTTGGTGTCATAAGTGAGGTGTGTATAGATACATTCACATCAGGTACACACATCAGAGGCATGGAATGGTGTAACGGCAGGTGAAAGTTAATGACGGTTTATTACACCACAACACGTTACGTTAATATAGAATACACAGTCATAGTCAAATTACAGTTTACAGCAATACAATAATAAAGTACTCCTCACATCTCAGAATCATGCAGATACTACAATATCCATGGCCTCCTTAAAGATACTCCTCAACTCAGCGCTATCCACCTGTCCTCACATTAGCGCTATAATATTCTAATAATGGATCCTTCTCAAAGATAGCAAACGGTCATCCTCGCCGTGCTACAATATGAATATGGCCTCCTCACAGATAGCAAACGGCTCACATCATCGCCGTGCTACTGCATAAATAGCATCCTCAAGATACTCCTCACATAAGCGCTATAATAATTAAACAATGGATCCTTCTCCTAGCAAACGGTTGTCCTCACCGTGCTATTAATAATAAATGGCCTCAGTAACGATGCTTCCAACATCAGCGCTTTAATACTTAAACAATGGATCCTTCTCCTAGCAAACGGTTGTCCTCACCGTGCTATTAATAATAAATGGCCTCATCAACGATGCCTCCAACATCGGCGCTATATTAAATAGACAATGGAAGTTAATGGATCCTACATCTTCAAATACTCACAATACTAAATTATTCTCCTAGGAAATAATGGCCTACATAAATCATGGCCTCTCATCTTCAGCCCTGTACAGGCATACTCGAAACACACACAGGGGCCGACTGCTCCAGTCGATGCCCGCAAACTCACTGCCCACGGGAATACACATCTCCCGCCTAAAACAAATACGAGACCCGGCTGTTCAAAAACACCACTCAGTCTCACTACTTGCACGGGCTAGCCACAAATAACTAAACACCCGTAGCTCAAAACCGTTCGGAGTGAATACACCTCCACAATTGAACTGACTAGCGTTCACACGCTTTCTAACTTTACTTCTCGAACATACGAGAGAATTCCCCTATTACAATTTAACCTAACATCATAGCCAATCAAGCAATGTAACTCATAATCTAATCTGCTCACCTAACATTTTCCCGATCACTTCCCTTCCATTAAAATTACTGGCAACAGTTTTCCACCCCGTCCGGGAAAAAAAATGATTTATCATTTTTTTTTTTGAAAATTTAGGACCCAAAAATTTAAAGGTTAATGAAGTTATATCCTATGGCTACCAAAAATGTACCTATGACAAGTCAAAATAGTAAATGTACAAAAAATATCAGCAATAGATGTAAGATAACAACTAAAACATCCAACATAATCATGCAAGCATAGTAAAATTAATCTAATACAAAACCCAAGTTAAGTATACATAGTACAAACTAACCAGAAAATAAACTATCGTAAGAGAAAAGACAAAATATGAAATGGGAATATGATAAAAATCAAATAGAATCATAAGATGACAATGAAGACAACAATTCTATACATGTAAAACAAATAGAACTATAAGAACCAATTACATTATCTAAAATCACATAATTAACTTAACAATACAAAGAATGAAAGTATAAATAGCGTAACACGAAAAAAGTATACAAGAAGTATGAATTACATCAAAGATGAAACACGGAAGCATAAACAAAATATTAGACAATACTGAAAAGACAACAGAAAAGATGTAAAGAAATGACGAATAGTCAACAAAGAGAGATGAAAGTAAAGATACAAATGTAAAGAAAGTTGGTAACAATACCTTACAATAACTATCCAAATGTAACAACGTATTGTAAAATACAAAATTGCTAAAGTATATTTATATACCAACACAAAAAAGAAAGCTTATGACAAGCACAGCATAATAAGTAATTTAACTAAATTATAAACTTATACATAACTAAAAATAAATTACATCAAATATCACCCAAACAAAAAATTATTAACGATAACACACGTTTCGCATTGACGCATAGTCAAGTGCTAACTACCAAAAAATACATCCATACATCAAAACATTTTCAAAGAATTAATGTCACTACATAATAGTAACCTTAACATACAATCTAGCGCTGGCGCAAAAAAAAAAAATATCACAATGTCCAAAACACATTTTTCAAAAAATTACAATACAAAAAATGTTTCTTATCGTTAGGTTAAATAAAAATAGTATTTTTATTTCTAAGTAATATGTAGCTATAATTAACGACTAACAATTAAATTAGCTGTGTAACATAATAATAATCTTATCTTTAAACAGACACACATCAAAATGTGTAAGTTTTTTCTCCCTTTAAAAAAAAAAAATACATCAAAGAAACGTTACCTGGGGTAACACACTTTTGAACTGCTTACGAAGTTATAAATATATAAGTGTAATATTATTTATCTTAAGTATGTATTATAATCAGATATCTAAATTCTTTAAATGAACAAGAGTATCAGCCGTTGCTGTTAATTCTACCAATTCCATTTAATCTGAACTTTAAGTTAATTCTAGCTGACAAAAAATCGAATTGTTTAAATTATCAAATGTTATAATTTAGCAAAAATGGAAACCAAGTTTGAGAATATATCCTTAACTTCAACGCAAAATCATTAATAATACATACAAGTTACGTTTAAAATTACCTTTCACTAAACAATTAATTCAAATAATCTGTATATAAATATGTTAACTAAACATTGTTTCAAACCCATGATGAAAAACAAAACCAAAATTTTAAGTAGTGAATAAAACACTCAGGACTATCTATGAAAATGACTATTACATTGTATCAGTAAATAAGTTTGTGCCTAGGAATGAACTAATGTATAATTAAAATACAGTCATATAACTAACAACCAAAAAAATAATTATGGCAATTAAATGTTACAAAGATTACATAATATTCCATTAACAACATATAAAGTTCTATACTAAAGAATTTTGCTGGCATGGCTTGCAAAGGATGCAACAAAAGCTAGAAACAGAAATAAATGAAGTACAGGCGGGTTTTCGACCAGGTAGAGGCACTAGAGATCATATATTCAACATGAGGATCATCATAGAAAAGTGTAGAGAATTCAACGTTGACCTACATACTTGTTTCATTGATTACACCAAAGCTTTCGATTGTGTACAACATCAGCAGTTATGGGCTATTATGAAAAATATGGGATTTCCAAACCACCTTATACAACTCATCGCACTGCTGTACCAAGAACAACAGGCAGCCGTAAGAATAGAGGGGGAAACATCAGAATGGTTTGAAGTACAGAAAGGAGTAAGACAAGGCTGTACCCTTTCCCCTTACCTGTTTAACATTTATGCCGAGAATATCATGAGAAACGTAAGAGATGACCAAGAACACACAGAGTTTGACTCATTTAACATCGGCGGGTACCAGATCCCGGAAATCAGATATGCTGACGACACAGTCCTCCTATCGACCAACCCAAAAGGACTTGAACAATTACTTCTGTCCACCAAAAAACACAGCGAGGCCCAGAATCTATACCTAAACACCAAGAAGACCAAAGTATTGACAACAGACAAAGTAAAGACCAA
The DNA here is from genome assembly GCA_024509875.1 of Oreohelix idahoensis. Classification (NCBI taxonomy): domain Eukaryota; kingdom Metazoa; phylum Mollusca; class Gastropoda; order Stylommatophora; family Oreohelicidae; genus Oreohelix; species Oreohelix idahoensis. Next base: position 74,695 of record JAMPIV010018734.1, on the reverse strand, counting down.
ACCAGAAATTGAAATTGATAACGAAGAACTGGAAAGTGTCAATGAATTCGAATACTTAGGATCAATCATTAACAGCTCTGGCGACTGTGCAGTAGAAATTAAAAGAAGACTTGCAATTGCTTCACATAAGCTAATACAGATGAAAAACCTATGGCAAGGCACAAGCAAAGAAACAAAGTTACAACTGATCAGAGCATGTATATTCCCAGTAGCAACATACGGCTGCGAGACTTGGACACTCAATAAAACAGTTGCAAAAAAGATTACATCATTCGAAATGAAATGCTACAGAAGGATGTTGAGAATACCTTGGACAGAAAAAAAGACCAACAGAGAAGTACTGCACTCACTAAACGTACAGGAACATTGGCTCCTAAATACCATCGCAATAAGGAAGCTGAAATTTTTCGGTCATATAAAAAGACATAATAGTCTGGAAAAAACAGTGATGGAAGGCATGGTCCCTGGAAAAAGGGGAAGGGGTCGACCTAGACGACGGTGGACCCAGGACATCACAGAGAGTCTGAACTTGTCTTTGGCTGATGCAGGTCGACTTGCCCAGAATCGTGATGCGTTCAGAGCAGCTGTAATGGAGACAACGTTCTGGAAAGAATACGTCACATGATGATGATGACTAAAGAATACAATAACATTCACTGTTTGTAAACAGAACAAAAAATAAACAGGACCTTTGAAAAAAAAAAATTCCTTCGAGGTCTTGCGAACATCTCATCAACACGCGAGGTGACATCATGACACGGTGGGTTAATGTACTGGCTAGGCTCGCTTGAATGGACAAATGGCACATAGGGATCTACATCTCTCCCAGTTAATGTAAAATTAGAATGGTGACTCCCCTCGCAAAGTCGCTCGCTGTGAGACAATCATCATCATGTGACATATTCTTTCCAGAACGTTGTCTCCATTACAGCTGCTCTGAACGCATCACGATTCTGGGCAAGTCGACCTGCATCAGCCAAAGACAAGTTCAGACTCTCTGTGATGTCCTGGGTCCACCGTCGTCTAGGTCGACCCCTTCCCCTTTTTCCAGGGACCATGCCTTCCATCACTGTTTTTTCCAGACTATTATGTCTTTTTATATGACCGAAAAATTTCAGCTTCCTTATTGCGATGGTATTTAGGAGCCAATGTTCCTGTACGTTTAGTGAGTGCAGTACTTCTCTGTTGGTCTTTTTTTCTGTCCAGGGTATTCTCAACATCCTTCTGTAGCATTTCATTTCGAATGATGTAATCTTTTTTGCAACTGTTTTATTGAGTGTCCAAGTCTCGCAGCCGTATGTTGCTACTGGGAATATACATGCTCTGATCAGTTGTAACTTTGTTTCTTTGCTTGTGCCTTGCCATAGGTTTTTCATCTGTATTAGCTTTGTGAGACAATACAAATGAAAATTTCTATTATAATCCTCTGTTAGATTTAATGAGGAAAAAACGGAAAGTCAAACTAACAATTACCTATTCCTTGTGGTAGTGCGAAGTCATGGCCACTTTTTGCACCTTCCGCAAGCCTCCCCTTACAATGTGTAGACATCACAGAAGGCTAGATACAACTGGCCCGTAACGAACGGTTGTCTCTGCTGTAGGCTGAAAAAAAATTACTACATTCCCAAGAACGAGATGCTCTCTTGAAACTACAAGCATGACAGTCAATAATCTTATTACTTTGCTTGTTAATAATTTTGCTCTCATGTGGAGCACAGTTAACCTGGTTGCTATTTCTATAATTGCTTTTGAGAGCATTGTTATTTGCTCTATTACAACCGTTGTACTCATTTAAATTCCAGTTAGCATAGTTGTGCTTAATACTTCTTCCTAGATAACAATGTCCACCAGATAGAACTGGCTTTTTAGCAGAAAAATTATTACTAGACTGATGCACTTTCATATAATTACTTCTGCTATAGTTTTCTAAACTTTTAGAATCACAATGTTGAGATCTGTCACATTGTTTCTTGTTTTTAGGAGAAGAAATGTTACTATATAATGAACTCCCTTGGTACTTCCTAACCTCAGGGTTATGTCTCCTATGAAAACTATTTTTTTCTTTGCTTATGGCAATGTGTTTAACAACTGGGTCATACTGCATGGACTGGGTATGACTAGTATGTTTGATAGTCTCTTTATTATCTACAGGACTGGATGTTACTGTAGACTTTACTTTGTTGTTCTGCCGCCAGCAATCAATATCATTGGAATCATCGGTATTGCGTTGGAAGTTATATTTTCCACGAAACGACCTATGTCCACCATTCTTGACCGTAGAATCCGCAAAAAGTGTATAAGGCTGGCTTTTTGCTTTAGTGCTCTGATGATAAGCAACTTTCTGTCTATCACTGTCAACATTGACAGAAGACCACATATTGCTATTCAAGACCCTGGCAAAGGGGCGACCGACCCCAACCAGGCGCGTCCACGGGTGGCGGATAGTGGAACGACCTCCAGATATGGTGTGTCAGCTGCGAATTAAGTCAGCATTGCTGGACAAATAAGCAGTCGCGGACAAAACGGCGATGTCCTCCCAGCAGGACGGGGAGGGGTAACAGGTGGCACTGATACCCCCACTGAAATCCCCCATATGTCCTATGACGGGTGCATCAAGCGAGTAAGAGCCGCTATAAGCTCTAGCCACGGGGAAGGTAAACCTCGGTAAACAAACCAATCTGCTGCCTTGCAGCTACCACCGGGAGATGGAAAGGCTATGGGAGACAACCCTGAACAACAAACACAACCCGGCCTGCCGAAGACGGAGTGTGTTAGCTACGGCGCAGACACCGGGAAAAATTAGGACACACACGCTTTTGCGGTATGGAGTCATGCGACAATCTCGACTTACGTCATGGCGTCGCTCCTATCAGCTACAACCGGGGAGGAGCGGAGCCGGGCCCCTAGCCTCGAAAGGGCCCACCCAAGCAACCGGTGCCAAAAGGTGATGAGCTCTAGCAGAAGCTATGGGGCTGCCGCGCCGACCTGGAAAAGACTGTGGACTTCGTCCTGGCGACAGGCCTGCAGATTTAGCATGACTACAAACCGAACGCAGAAGAAGAAGAAGAAGCTATTCAAGACTACGTCAAGCAGACCATCTATTCTTCTTCTTGCTTCTGCAATCTCAATGTCTCTAAGTGCAATCTGTTCACTTAATTTTTTGTTTAAACTCTCAGCTTTTAAGACCTTGCAGCTTTCCTCTGCTAGCAAATTTTCAATCTTAATCAATTTGTCTTTCTCCATCATTAACTCTTTCATTCTCTCTTTATCAACCCTCTCAATCTCAATATCATGACTACTCGTAAGCCTATCAACCTTCTCTAGGGATATGGTATCCTTTTCTTTAATTTGGCGACCAAAAATCGCATTGTCACTTAACAGATCAGTAAGTGTTTCATTACACAACTTCTCATATTTCTTAATCTGAACCTTTAATTTCCCACAAATCTCCGTCTTCTCTTGAACTTCTTGAGTTAGCTCTTTAACCTCGCTATTTTTTATTTCCATCTGAGCTTCAATCTCTTTAATTTTGCACAATGCCGAGTCTAATTTTGCAAGAACACAAGCAAGCTCAGAATTTGATTTACATAAATCACCTGTAAGTTTAGTCACTTTTTTATGTAGCTTATTCACTTCAGTAGTACTTTTTAAGCAACTTTCCCTTTGCTCCTGTGTACTCTGTTTTATATCTCCAATTCGCTTCTCATCCTTTAACTCTTCTTTCTGGTCACTATGGATGCCGTCGCGCAATAACGTACGCATACTCTTCAATATGTTATCACGTTTTATACCCATATGCTTGTCCAAAAACAGACGAAGGTCCAAAACTAACAACCTCGCTAGATCCTTAGTCATACTCACATGAGGAATTGACTGAAATCTCTCATCAGCAAACTCTCTTAGAGCTCTCGATGCACAGACCAAAAACCTGTCCATAACATGTGACTCAAGCTCTGGGCCTTTTAATCCCTGATAATCTGTCCCCTCTTGAAACAGATACTCTAATACAGGTCTCATATCCTCCGGATCTGTATCACAATCCATAGTGACTTGTTTACTTAGTCAACCATATATGTCTTAATTAAACTTTCACTATACCAAATCAATTATCTTTTTAAGAAAATGCAATTATTTCTCAATCACTGCATCATCAATTCCTGTACATAGCCATACATTATTCATGCATCAACATATTCCTACTATCAATCGATATAATTATCGACAACAAAACAACAGTTCAACAGAATAAGTGATGTATTCAAGAATAGGCAGGCTCGCCGAAATGCAAAAAGTAGCACAATTCACACACATACAAAACCACTTATCTGCATATAATTCCGTCCTTTCCGCCAAGACACTGGATATCACAAAGTTCTGCAGTTATAAAATACTCCACTGCAGAAAGGTACAAGAACTTGACTGTCTTCTCTTCAGGTTCTTGCCACAGAAAAGAACGTGCTCAAACAATGCATCAGATGACAGGAAATAGGGCACAGCAACCTCTGTAACTGTTGACTTGAAACATATCTGCAAATGGACTCTCCACAATACTGCTCCTTTAGCTGAATCTGTATATGAAAAGACTTGAACAAGCACTGCAACCATTAAGGCATAAATGTCCTATCCGATAACAGCTGTTTGATCTACAAACTAATTGATAAAGTTAGTTTAGTTGCTACACACGCCAAGATATGAGAATGGATATGCGCAGTCAGCTGATACCTGTGTACAGCTGAATAAAGCCCCGCCCACACAGAGCCATTCATAACAGAGTTCAGTGTTCCCACTTGTAATGACTGGTCCAGAATCTGACCTAATTTACTCTCTAGTCACGCGAATGTAATGTGGGTGTTACGACCCGTTGGTTTGGTCCACCAAATGATACCTGGTTATTATTTCGTTGTTGTCGTGGAATTCGTTCTAATTTGATGACTGGTCCATCAGATATGTAACGCTGATCTCCAAATATGTAACGCCATCTTTCCCTCCTATATTATATTGATATTGGCCAGGAAATGTAGCGGTATATGTTTTCTTATCAACACTCTTGCTTCAAGTGCACACCAGCGTTAAGGTAACAGTCTTGAATCGCACACGCCACACAGGCACTGAAAAAACTGTTTTCCCCTGGTAATAATATGGTTGTGTGTTGGTGTCATAAGTGAGGTGTGTATAGATACATTCACATCAGGTACACACATCAGAGGCATGGAATGGTGTAACGGCAGGTGAAAGTTAATGACGGTTTATTACACCACAACACGTTACGTTAATATAGAATACACAGTCATAGTCAAATTACAGTTTACAGCAATACAATAATAAAGTACTCCTCACATCTCAGAATCATGCAGATACTACAATATCCATGGCCTCCTTAAAGATACTCCTCAACTCAGCGCTATCCACCTGTCCTCACATTAGCGCTATAATATTCTAATAATGGATCTTTCTCAAAGATAGCAAACGGTCATCCTCGCCGTGCTACAATATGAATATGGCCTCCTCACAGATAGCAAACGGCTCACATCATCGCCGTGCTACTGCATAAATAGCATCCTCAAGATACTCCTCACATAAGCGGTATAATAATTAAACAATGGATCCTTCTCCTAGCAAACGGTTGTCCTCACCGTGCTATTAATAATAAATGGCCTCAGTAACGATGCTTCCAACATCAGCGCTTTAATACTTAAACAATGGATCCTTCTCCTAGCAAACGGTTGTCCTCACCGTGCTATTAATAATAAATGGCCTCATCAACGATGCCTCCAACATCGGCGCTATATTAAATAGACAATGGAAGTTAATGGATCCTACATCTTCAAATACTCACAATACTAAATTATTCTCCTAGGAAATAATGGCCTACATAAATCATGGCCTCTCATCTTCAGCCCTGTACAGGCATACTCGAAACACACACAGGGGCCGATTGCTCCAGTCGATGCCCGCAAACTCACTGCCCACGGGAATACACATCTCCCGCCTAAAACAGATACGAGACCCGGCTGTTCAAAAAACACCACTCAGTCTCACTACTTGCACGGGCTAGCCACAAATAGCTAAACACCCGTAGCTCAAAACCGTTCGGAGTGAATACACCTCCACAATTGAACTGACTAGCGTTCACACGCTTTCTAACTTTACTTCTCGAACATACGAGAGAATTCCCCTATTACAGTTTAACCTAACATCATAGCCAATCAAGCAATGTAACTCATAATCTAATCTGCTCACATAACATTTTCCCGATCACTTCCCTTCCATTAAAATTACTGGCAACACACATCCTATCCTACCCTCGCGTAAAATATAATATTCACTTCGGTTATTAACTTTAAGCTAGAGACTATAAGCTTAGCTCTTGTCTCATCGTTTTAAACTTCAGTGAAATAAATTCTAGTCATTGAAAAAAATCAATCATCATGAATTAGAAATGTATATAAATATATTTCGTCAATACTCAATGATGAATCAGTGCATTTACTAGTTAGTTAAAAATATTCTCGGACTGTTTGCTAGCAATTGAATTAAATTTATTTATAGCTGTATGAGTTTTTAGCTAGAAATATAATTTATTTTGCTATCCACTGTAACGCCGTGAACTTAAAGAATATAACTGACTTATCATTTAATCACTCTGCACATAAATCTAGTGAAAATATAATAGGCGATTTACCACTTAAATCACTCACAAATACGATAAATATATTTACCACGCACAGTACTACTAAAACTATCCTCCAACGAAACTGAGAAATTCTACTTAAATAAAAGTGATTTCTGGAACGTAGCTAGGTTTTCTAGCAAGACTGTGGATGTCTGAATGAATGAAGTCTAAAACTGCTCTGGTATAAATATATCTCTGATGAAAGGAAAATCATTACATATCGAAACCCCAGACTCTCTCTACCACATGTTCGCACCTAGAGGAGAATCTGCATAAATTCTATTTCATTCTGCTAATTTCTCACGCTGAAGCCGAAACAGACTCGCAAAACGAGCGGACAGTCTCTCTTTGATCTTGCGTAACATGATTTACCAGACCGTGCCAGAGATTTCTGCTTTCCAGAATTCACACTATTACTTGCTTGCAGACTATGGTCATAAACGAAATACACGCACGCTCGTCTTTCATCTCAAATCTCCCACCTTGAATAATTAACTTATAGGCGAGCAGATTAGAGAAAAGTGATAGACGATCGTCTTACTTCTTATCCCTGTCGAGAACGAATTAACACGATTCGGTCTCATCAAAGAACCTAGCTTAACAGCAATAAAATGCGTTGCTAAATTAGCAAGGAAAAGACAAAGGTATGAATGGGAGAGTTTTATCTTAACAATCGAGCGTATGCAAAAAAAGAAGGGTCAAAGAGCGAAAGAAGGGTAAAAGAGCGGAAGAAAAAGGAAAAGACAAGTGTAGAATAAAGAATAGATATCTGAAATTTATTAATCATAAATCTCTCTGCCACAATATATAATAATGGGGCGTTTCTCGTGAAAAGAGAAGAAAGCGAATAAAGAGGTCCTAGAAAACTCACGAGATAAAAGAGAATTGATGAAGAAGATCAACATTAGCCAGCTAAAATATTTTGGCCATATAAAAAGACATAACAGTTGCTGAAGCCCCTAGTGGAATGAAGAGTAAAGGGAAACGTGGAAGACAGGCGCTCTAAGTGGGAAGATAACATGAAGAGAAGAACAGGAAAGATTGCATCATCAAGACAAAAGACAACAAACGTTGGAGATCCATTGTAGCAGACCTTCGTTGTGGAGATGGCAGCTGATGATGATTATTATTTTTGGAATACTCCAAACTAAATAATCATTTGGGCAGATTTCTTTTTTTTTTTTTTTCAATTGGATAAAAAAAATATGCTAAGCATCCTTTGACGCAGTTTTGCTGACTCGGTCATTATCAGGCGAGCCATACAGGAAATGTAATCGATCCAGCTGTTGCCGGTAAGGCGGCATTGTCTCAACATTTGCAGTTCGATATTCATTGTTTTTTAGTTATAACGGGCGTGCGTAAATACATCTTCAAAGAGAATGGTTTAACACACATTCAATAGTTTTCATTCAGTGTTCAGAACAAAAAAAACCGCTTTGTTTGTTCTTTTTTTTTTTGTTGTGCCATCCAGCGCTAGTGTCGCAAGTCAGTAGGTAAATTCAGGCGTCATAATGGAAAATTGTTTCCAGTCATTACAAAACAAAACAAAAACAAAAAAGAAAGGAAGAAAAAAATAGGCATTTCATTCTTATCGTCTCTTGCTGTTTATCACGTACCAGGGCTGTGATGAGGATATGAACTTGCTTAGCTGCAAGGGGAAGAATGTAATTAAATAGTATACACACATAAAGGTCTGTTTTCAGGCACTCGTGAGAAATAAAGAAGTAGAAAACTAGACAACAGAAAAACAACAGACGTGAGTGGCTTACCGGGGAATCGAACACAGGACCTTCCGTGCGGTACCCCCGCCTAGCTACGGAAGCGAATCACACTATCCTCCCTGCCATCTAGGCACCACAAACATGATGCTTCGATGACAGGGGTTATTAGCGCGATCCGCAACACATAACACCGGAAATGTACCTAGGGCAATCCAGCCAATTAATGGCGCAATCACTGTATGTAATACTTCATGATTATGAAATACATTTTATCAAACACAACAACAACACCATCGACGTCCTAGACCAGTGTCACAGACATATAGTAAGTACATAAGCTGATGGGCAAGCTGGGGAGAGAGAGAAAAGGATATGATGAGAGATGGAGCAAATATTTTAAACGCAAATATTAAAGCTGTTTTTATGCACGTTGCAGAACATTTAAAAGTGACGACTGAAACCAAAAAAACAACAACAAACAAAAATATTCGTAAAATAGATACTTGAAAATTTGTTCTGAAAATTAAGTAGCAGAAAGAAGTTGTGGCCGGGGAGTGGACGGGAACGGCACCAAATCAAGTTAGATGTGACCGGGCTTGGTCACGGTGACAAATCAAGTCTAGTGTGCCAGGGTGAGAATGGGGTGGAATCTTTTATCAATGTTCATCTGTTGTTTTACTGGCGACTGCCAGAGATGGTGATTACAGAATAGGAATTCAACCCAGGTGATTCTTTTGGAGACTCGTAACTGTGTTTATGTTTTAGGCTGCATGATCGTAGAAAATATGGTAACATTCTTTTCTCAATTACCTGATGTAAACAAACGACACTTCCTACTGACGTTCAGGAAATAAGTTCAAGCTGGATTAAATATGAATGAACACCTTTATTAAGTGTCTGTAACCTCTGAGAACTTCATAATAGTTCATAAATACATGTGCTTCTGTGGTATACAAACCAGTCATCCCAAGAAATAACACACAGCCATCGAACTTACAAGATGGTCCAACCACAAAATCACTGCCTCGCTCGTCTCGTGCCTAAAACCAACTCACTTAACCCCCTTCTCTCAAACCATCACTTCCGTCCTAGCTCTAAGCAATTCTACCCCAAGTTCGATGACGTCATTCCTGAACACTTTAATTAAATCACTCATAGGATTTGTGACTAGTGTTATTACACTAACTAGACACGCTCAAATACTTAGTGTTTAATCTTGCTAAGTATTCTTACCCTAACTATAATTAAGTGGCAGCACCTTAGTGTTAATCCGACGTAACAGTCCGTACTGTCACATGCGCCCGGGGCCACTAAAGTGTATCCCGTAGGAGACACTTTATTCCCTAGAAAAAAAATTACTAACTCTAAAAAAAATTATTGGGATTCATGTATCCCACCATAAATCATGTCAGAAGGACTACAATAAACAATAGATGGGAATAATGGACGAAATAACACCATTAACATTTCACACTAAAAAATCGATCATGAAGGGGTAGGGACTGATGGACATAACATAAACGAGGGACACATGGGAAGAAAAAACTATGGAGGTTATGGTAACTACAAATAGTACTAATAAGTGGCCAAAAAAAAATATATGACCAAAATAGAACAGTAACTAACATTCATTAACGAACTAACAAAACGCTTTATGGATTTATAGTCATCAATATCTCTCACACTTGTGCGAATCATAAAACATAAAATAACATGACAAGCGAGTTAACGTCGCAAGGGAAAAAAAATTGGCAAAACAAATATGGCGGATGCACATAAAATATAGCGGATGCCCAAAATGGCTGTCACCCTACACTTCACTGAAGTGGGTGATGAAAAAAAAAACATATGAATGGAGGAAATGGAAATAAAACCACAAAACTTGGTGGCAAAGTATGGGCAAAATGGGTAAGTCTCATTAAAAAAAAATGACTTTGCCGGTGTAACAATAACCGGAAACAATGAATGGAATGGAAATATGGTAATCAATGGACAATGGTATAGAATATATAAATTGGCAAATAGTTAAATCACATATATGAGTGTCGGTGTAACAATAACCGAAAATTCAAACAATCATAATGCAATATGGTGTCATCATCATAATAAATCGTGAATGATGCCAACATTAGTGGCGGCTGAAGATGTACATTAGTTAATCACTTTTATTTGGTACAACAGAACGATGTAAACCTTAAAAAATCTGGGCAAAATCTTACATCAAAAAAACATGGCAAAAAAACAAAAACAAAAAAAAAAACAAAAAAATCATAGGGGCACAAAAGATGGTCAAATATTACATTAGTCAAAATAATGTGACATAATGACGCTAACGCGTGTAAAAGGGAACTACATCAACTACAATATATCAGGACTGCAGAGATCGTCTGAGTTGGTGGATCTCCATCAGCAGTGGTCGAAAGGATGTTGTAAGGGAAATGTTCATGTACCGGTAGATTCAGCAATGTCTTCTTGCGGACGAAAATGTAACAGCTCTCCATAAATAACGGCTGTTGGACTTTCCTATCTGAACTGGAAATGCGTAAAGTGTGTAACCCAGATGTTCAAGGATGCGTAACGATTGGACTTCAAGGTAGCATCAGGATCAAGCAATTCAGCAGGAGGTGTATTGTGTAGGAGACCTGCATCGGAAGACACGAGAAGCAGGGTCGACTTCATGCTAAAAATAATAGCAGGGCAGGAAATGTCAACCTGACCGGAGACGACATCTGGAGGTAAGTGCAGTTCAATTTGTAAACATCTTTGCAAAAATGTTCATTGCTTCCAATCTTTCAATGGCTTACAATAACAGGCGAGGATCGTACTGTGTAGGTTGGGATGAAGGAACAATGGCATGACGGGAAGGACGGAGTGCAGGCTGTGGAACGGCAGAAGGATAACGGAGGGGAATACGTAATCTACGGGACGGAGGTGTGACAGGGGGAGGGAGAGGCGGAGGAGAGGGACTACGGTAAGGAGAATGAACAGAACCACGGGAGCGACGAAAACGGGTTCGTACATGGGCGGCCCGCTGGTGAAGGGGCTTAGGAAAGGGAACAGAATCGTAAATGAATTTTGGATGACGACGTCTAAAGAGAAAACGAGCTGAGGGAAGAGGAACATCAGGTCCAATATCAAAAGAAGAATAATCGGGGGAAGAGTCAAGATCACTATTCTCATTTTTCGGCCAATAAATTCTACGGCCTTCGTCGTCCGTTATATGCTGGAGCTCATCCGACCTGTATCCAATTTCGTCGGGGCCCATAACTCTATCCTCCCCACTTGACGAATCGAATTCTGATTCTATGTCAAGCTGGTACTTTTCTTGTACTGTATCAAGGTCGGAGGGAGGCGGAGGAAAATAACCATAAGGAGAAAGAGAAGGTTCAACATCTGAAGAGTCAGTCTCATGTTCTGTATCAAGGTCGGAGGGAGGCGGAGGAAAATAACCATAAGGAGAAAGAGAAGATTCAACATCTGAAGAGTCAGACTCATGTTCTGTATCAAGGTCGGAGGGAGGCGGAGGAAAATAACCATAAGGAGGAAGAGAAGATTCAAAATCTGAAAAGTCAGACTCAGGTTCTTTATCAAGGTCGGAGGGAGGCGGAGGAAAATAACCATAAGGAGAAAGAGCGGGGTCAGAAGAGAGATAAACAGAGGGAGGAAAAGCGGGGTCTGAAGGGAGGTGAACAGAGGGAGGAAAAGCGGGTCTGAAGAGAGGTGAACAGAGGGGGGAAAAGCGGGGTCAGAAGAGAGGTGAACAGGGGGAGGAAAAGTGGAATCAGAAGAGAGGTGAACAGGGGGAGGAAGGGAGGTATGGACAGGAGTTGCGGCAGTAATAGGAGGTACAATAATATCATGCTGAGGCGAAGCATGAGAGGGGCCTGGAGTAACGGAGGGTAACTCAGCCAAGCGAGCATCACGGGAGAGGATACGCGAGTACAGCTCAGGTGGAGGGATATGAACCTCAGCGATGGAACAGGAATGGTAACGTCTGTTAAAGGTTTTTCTCCACTGTGTTACTGGCTTTATATATGCTCTTAGTCCATTTTCTGTCGCTATCAAACATCTTTGTTTGTCACTCGTAACATTATTTATTTCAAATATCTTTCCTTGTTTGATTTCATTGATAACGTTTCTCACTGTAATTCGACAGTGTCTTTTATTGAGACTGTTCCAGTGTGCCCTTCCAGCAGCTGTTTGTTGCTGTGACAGTTGTTGTTGAAGCAGGTGGTTTTTCTTTTGCAACAAAAATACTTGATGCTCTAGCTGTTGAATGGGTGAATCCATCATAAAAAACAGTTAGGAGCTGGTCACGGGCATCAAATCAAGCAGCTGAATCCATCGTGAAAAGGCAGTTACGAGCTGGTCAACGGCACCAAATCAAGTTATGTGGCCGGGGAGTGGACGGGAACGGCACCAAATCAAGTTAGATGTGACCGGGCTTGGTCACGGTGACAAATCAAGTCTAGTGTGCCAGGGTGAGAATGGGGTGGAATCTTTTATCAATGTTCATCTGTTGTTTTACTGGCGACTGCCAGAGATGGTGATTACAGAATAGGAATTCAACCCAGGTGATTCTTTTGGAGACTCGTAACTGTGTTTATGTTTTAGGCTGCATGATCGTAGAAAATATGGTAACATTCTTTTCTCAATTACCTGATGTAAACAAACGACACTTCCTACTGACGTTCAGGAAATAAGTTCAAGCTGGATTAAATATGAATGAACACCTTTATTAAGTGTCTGTAACCTCTGAGAACTTCATAATAGTTCATAAATACATGTGCTTCTGTGGTATACAAACCAGTCATCCCAAGAAATAACACACAGCCATCGAACTTACAAGATGGTCCAAACCCCAAAATCACTGCCTCGCTCGTCTCGTGCCTAAAACCAACTCACTTAACCCCCTTCTCTCAAACCATCACTTCCGTCCTAGCTCTAAGCAATTCTACCCCAAGTTCGATGTCGTCATTCCTGAACACTTTAATTAAATCACTCATAGGATTTGTGACTAGTGTTATTACACTAACTAGACACGCTCAAATACTTAGTGTTTAATCTTGCTAAGTATTCTTACCCTAACTATAATTAAGTGGCAGCACCTTAGTGTTAATCCGACGTAACAGTCCGTACTGTCACAAAGTCAAGAATATAGATCTTACAGAACCAGACAGGAACTAAATGAATTCAGATAAGAACACATAATTGAAGCTGTAGCAGACATACATTGAAGTACGTGACCGTATATAAAGAAATCATCATCATCTCAGCCCGTAACCCGTCATGGGTCGTAGGGGTGCCATGGTGGAAGCATCAGCAGACAGGGTCCTCCACTGCTCTCTATCCTCAGCAATGTGTACAAGTGTGGAAAAACCGTGTCCTGCCCATTCTTTGATGTTATCAGCCCAGGATTTTCTCTGCCTTCCTCTTCTCCGTTTACCTTCGACTGTTCCCTGAAGGATCGTTTTCGAAAGGGAGTCATGACGAGTTACATGCCCAAACCAGGCAAACTTTCGACGTTTCACTATTGACAAAAGTGGTTCTTGGTGGCCTGCATAGGTGTTTATCTTCTCTCTAACATAGACATTTGTTTTGTGCTCTTTATAGCAAATGCGCAAAATTCTTCTATAACATTTATGCTCGAAAGCCTGAATCCTTCGCTCCGTATCTGCAGTGAGTGTCCAGCCCTCACACCCATACAAGAGAATAGATAATACAAGTGATTTGTATAATTTGATCTTCACAGGAAAACTGATGTTACTTTTCCAGATCACATTCAACCTTGTCATAAAGAAATAGGCATGAAAAAAGATTAAGTGATATGTCAGACCGAGAACAACAGGAGAAGATACACCATGGCAGTACTGAAGGATCTTGGTGGATACACATCGAGACAAATGAAAAATGTTCGTAGTGGGGCAAAAATGTTGGAAGTATATCGTCTCTCGTCAAAGCAGCGAGCTGGATAAGTTGCACCGTTATGATACCACACATTGTACTAAGCGATCTACTGCATTCTAAAAGCGAACTAATACAATTATTATAAGCGATCTAACGGAATTTTTATGAGCAATGTAACCTAATTATTATTATAAGATGTTTTAATAAACTACCATAAGTGAAGTTTCTGAATTGTTAGAAGCAAGTTAACTAACTTACTGTTATATATTTGAATGAAGTAGAGTTGGTTATGTAACGGATTTACTTTAAACAACGCATAATATTTGAAATCACAATGTAATGCTGTTATAGGGTGTCACGGCTGCCAAAGCGGTAAACATAGGTGATTTTATGGCAACTAATTTTTACTACAAGCTAACTCACAGGTGTAGGATGATAACAATAATTAGTAGTATAATTTTAAGTTGCATATGAAACAAATATTTGAAAAAAATTTTATATTTTAAAATAACAGTCGCAAAATAGCGTATAATTACATATCCCTTAATAATGTTTTTAGTTTTTTTGATTGTTTCCCTTGGACAACTAAGGGCGGAATATTACATCCCTTGAAAAAAGTAGGCAAAAATAAATAAAACTTTTACAAATATTTAAAGTAACTTTGTTCAGAGTCAACAAAGTGAGTTCCAGGCAAGATCCCGTCTTCTAAATGTGCTGCAGATGTTGACATTTTAAGCCCTTGGCTTTAATTCTACTCAAGTTATTGTTTTAACCGGTATACTTACTCGTATAACCGAATAATATTAAGCAATCTAACTGAATTATTTTATAATTCTAACAAAATAATTATAAGCAAAGGAACTTAGTTAATTATAAGGTATTAAATGAATGATTTATCTATTTGGTAAGTTGTCTTTGTGAAATTAAATTCATCTGACAACAACGTAAGGTAAAGGAGCCGTGGTTGCTCAGTGGTTAGTGCACTGGCTTCCTAGCTTGATGGTTCACCCAGTTTAAGGTGTTTAGTGTAGATTTTTTTAGACCGCATACGGTTCCGGGGTCGACATAGCCTCATGAATTGGGTACCAGAGTAACTCTGGGAAGGTTAAGGCGACCGGCGTGATGCTTACCACATCACCCCTAGTGTGCCGATGGTCAAGAAAATATGGGCCTAACACCATATTTCCAATATGCCGCAATGGGCGTGTAACAGGATCCGTTTACCTTTTTAACAACAACGTAACTTTGTTTTTCATATACTGCATGTGATGACATTAAGCTTATGGCAGTGACAGAGACAACAGTTTTACAATGTAACCAACAATGTTCATTTTCGATCATATCAATTATCCCCAGTGAGTTTTGTAATCGGCATACCCAGCATAAGACGTCCCATGGGCATCTATGTACTCGACACGCTGCAGTCGCTCTTCACTGGCATGAACAATAGTGAGAAGAGTGACACCCTTATTATTCTGAGTATCGCTGAGGTAAGTGACGTATGTTCTCATTTTGTCAACAGGAAAAATAGGCCTGCACATCTCTCAGTGGGTTGAATCACACTTTTGTGTAGCACACTCGCCATCTTGTCGCCGAATTCGCGACCGACAAGTCACTCAATTTGCTATTCCTGTGCATGTGTGCATATCTGTTGCACGTTATAGACACTGTTCTCTTAATGAAAATGTGTAACCTATGAAACAATCCCATCAGCTTTTCCAGAAAATGTGGAAATGGTGCACACTGCACTGTAAAAGCTTTATTGAACTTCCATTAAAAGAACACGCATGCCTTTCCATCTGCTCGTGGTGCATTGTTCAGTGTGTTAAACATAGTCACACCGGCCTTTCGGGAAAATTTCGAGAAAAAAAATTTCCATTAATATTGCACATATTTCAGCGAAAAATGCATCGTCCGTACATATGAAAAAATTACATCTATCTTAGATTTACATTAGGGCTGGGACCTTTAATGATTAATTAATCAATTAATCAGTTTAAAAAATGTAATCGATTAATTGATAAAAACAAATTTTATTTGATTATTCAATTTTCAGCAATGTTTATGTTTTTTTTTTTTTTTTTTTTTTTGCTTAAATACAAGAACATTTGCTATGTTAGAGGTTTGATAGTTTGATACCCAGCACAAGTTTATTTGAAATCCCTGTTCACAAAAAAGAGCCGAGAAAGTTTGTTGGTTTTGCTCACAGGCAGCGCCAAATTGAAATATATAGATTGGATTACCGATTTATGAAGAGACATCACAATTTTGATGGGTGACATGAATGCAAAGATAGGTATATGTCGTGGAATATTCTAATCCACATATATAAATTATCAAGTAAATATAAAGCCTAATAAATACATATAATAAATAAAGGAAGAAGAATGGTAAAGAACAGTGCTGTCACAATGACTGTACTCGAAATCCCCCTTGTTTTATGCTTCGTCTGCAAATTGTAACGCTTTCACGTTGATAGTAAAAGCTTACTGTATTATTACCCGCTTTCTTCAATGAAACGTGTGCTGCATTTCTAAGAAAAACATTGAGAGGCCCTGCGTAATGACCTAAATTAATCCTAACATTAATTATATTACGTTACCAAAACGAACGAACAGATGGACTCAAATATAGAGAGAGAGAGAGGGGCGAATAAAATCGGGAACGCATGCAACACGCGTCGCGCGATACACAAATGCTGCCATCACGCGTGTAAGTCTACATGCACTAATTGTTTTTCAGACGGACAGTGATAAAATACACTACCCTTTCCCAGAGTTAGGTTTATAAATCATAAAAAACTCTTATTAGGAAAGACAACATTAGATGGGTTTACGGTTGAAAACATAACAGTACCCAGACAGCACATCTTCGAAACAGGAGGTAGAAAATACATATTTTGAACGCAGCCACGTAGCTCTTTCAAATTGGTATATTTGGGTTCCTTAGGGCTTGCTGACAAATAATATGTAAAACGTTACGCAAATAGTCCAGGAATTAATAAATTATACCCAAAATAAAATAGTGAGGATGCCTGACAGCATGGAATCATTTCTGCTCATAAAAATTTTTTTTATATAACGTGTTTGAAAAAACCTTACGTTACATAAATAGCCTACCATGTAAACTCCCAATTGATTGGAGCGCAACAAATGAAAGCCTAACCACGATTGGTCGGACTATAAATACTATCTTTCGTTGTTAGGGGAAACGGGGAAAGGTAACATTTTTTCAAACACTTGTCGAAACGGGGCCTCATTGGCTAGACTCGCTGGATATAATCACTTGGGAGCGTTAGTTCGAAACCACTTGTTTAAATAAGCTTGATAAAGCATCAGTGCGTTGAAGCCAGCTCACAATTTTGCTAAAATAAAAGCCTGGAACATAAGCAGATGGAAATTTGTGCCAGTAATTGTGCCAGAATTCATTGCTAATCAACGTATCTGTGTTTATTTCCATGAAATTGTGGTAAGCTTGAACCATTCAGTATCTTTTAATGAAAATTGAATGTAAATTGTTAATTTATGCCTGTATATATATGTGTAGTTCAGTGGCAAACAAGAGATAAAGCCTATAATGCTCCAGCCTGAACAGAGGGTGTCGGAGGAAAGTCAAACGGCATGGAATGGCCAAATAGTACACTGACACCTAGATGATTGACTAGAAAGAAATAATGCTGGAATTGCAGAGGCGTAGTAACCATTAAGGAGGTTAATGCTGGTATAAAGTACTTCAGAATGAAGCTGATAGTTGGCCTAACGCTCTGAACTCAATGTTTGTGCTGTATTGTGATCAGTGTAAAAGAGAGTATAAGTTAGTTATGAAGTAGAAGGTACATCCTTCTTGATTTCAGGGACCGTGGTCTTGATGGTAGTGAGCAGCACCTAGTCAGAGCTTTGCTGAATCCTGAGTCGGACAGCATACTCCTTGGTCTTTTTAGCTATCAGTGAGGTGTCTCCTGAACCCAGAGGAGAATTCGAGCAGAGGAGTCCTTTCCTGCCGCCATCACGCCAGATAAGCGAATTGGCCAGCTGAGCTCAACATTATGTCCCCTCATCTTGAAATGACTTTGTAAAATTAACATTAAGAGGGGAAATTAATTGTCTTAATATCAGGAACTGAGAACATCTCCAATACTAGTTTCCTTAAGACAAACTATTGAAGTCATGATGACAACTACCAACAGAGCTTGAACAAAACAAAACCAGTATTACCTCATACTACTATTACACAACTGACACACATAGGATATTTTTAATAATATATGTCACTACCAGATTCATATTAATACATTCTGTACATAACTTGTAATTAACATTGATTGTGATTCCTGGTTCCTTTGTCTTTGAATCAGGACACACATATGCCTTTATGATAGAAATGAATACATATTGTTATTTGAAAAGTTACGAGTGTCTCCTGTAAGATATTCTCATAGAGTGTTATATGTATGTGAGTGTCACAGTGTTGTCAAGAGTAGTGGATTAAATTAAATTGTTTATCTGTCTGTTGTTGTGACTTACACTTCCCCATACTCATACCCTAGACACATAACGTAGCATCACACTATTCCAGAATAATTCTGACTGAGATATAGAGATATGTGGTAGCAAGTAAGGTTATCTATAATACACTACTCTTAATAGATATAGATACCTTCACAGCTGATCTCAGTCAGTACACTAAGTCCCCTATAAATATTTATAACATCCCACTTCACCACATATATTGGGGTCTCGCTCTTGGGATTTTGAATCTTTAACTATTAAAAATATTGGGGGTAATTCACTTCAGGGAATATAAGAATTAAAAGGTATCCTTGGGTGGAATTAAATAAGGTTGAGCTCACGGTGCCTGTGTTGTCCATTATATATATTTAGAATTTGAAGTGTTGGTTAGACATTATATAAATTTACCTGATAGACAATGGCGGACCTGGCCAAATTTCGATCTGCCGCTGTTCAGACTGCAAAAGAGTTAGGATTAGATGGGCAAGTTATGGTTGCCTATGTCACGACGGAATGTGACAAATTTATTGAACGCGAAGAAAGAAGGTTTGAAGCCGAAAGAAAGTTAGAGGCTGACAAGGAAATTAAGAGGTTGCAGATTGAGGCTGAGGCTAAGAAATTGGAGGCAGAAAGAGAAGACAAAAGATTAGCTGCAGAAAGGGAAGAGAGGAAATTAGCTGCAGAAAGGGAAGCAGAAGAAAAAAAGATTACAAAGGGAACATGAGTTACGACTAAGGGAGTTTGAGTTTCAAGGCCATGCTCCTGAAAATGGTGCCAGTCCCTTTGCCTCTGATGCTACGGTTACTCAGGGAGCCTCAACCTCAGCTATGAATTTTCATTTAGATCATTTTGTTGAGAAAGACGATGATATTGAGAGCTACCTAAATAGGTATGAGCTATTAGCTACCACGTATGGGTTAGAGAGAGAAAGATGGAGCTTAAAGTTATCTCAGGGACTTCGTGGGGCAGCTTATGAAGTTTTTGCAAAAATGAGCAGAGGTGATCAGGAAAATTATGACATGCTAAAGCAGGCTCTTTTGTTAAGGTATGAAAAGAATGCAGAATTCTATAGAAAAAATTTAGGAATGCTAAACTACTGTCAGGTGAAACCTATCACCAGTTCTCTGCACGAATAGAGACATACTTGGAGAAATGGACTTCTCTGGGGAAAACCCAAGATCTTAAGGAAATGGTCCTTATAGAGCAATTAAGAGAGTCCATGGCTCCAGACCTGAGAAAGTTTCTCATGGAACAAGGTGCAGAGAGGCTGGGTGAGTTGCTAAATGTTGCTGAAAGGTATCAAGCAGCTCAAGCAGAGGTAACAGGTAATAAAAAGAAACAAGTGGATAACTTTAGGGCACCCCAGAACTTTAATAAATTTGATCCTAAGGATCAAAATAAAGGTAAGCACCAATTTGATAGGCCACGGTATGAAAATAAAAATAAATTCCCACAATTCGATGAAAGGAAATATGATGAAAGAAAATCTTTCAACCAAGGAAAAAGGTGGTGTAAAAAATTGTAAGATGAACAATCATGACACTGACCATTGTAGAAGGAAACCTCCTCATTTTGCTGCTATGACATCGGGGAAAAAGGAAAAGAAGGGCAAACCTGAAGAATTACAGGAACCATACCACCCCCCAGTGTGTGAAGATGTCATCTGTAATGGTGTCACTATAAGATGTTTATATGATACCGGTTTAGATTACGATTCCGTTGTGAGTTCTCACCTGGTGCAGGCCGATCAATACACCACAGAAACAGTGGAGATTCAAACTGCAACCAAGGATGTAGCTACCATGACACTTCCCGTCGCCCGAATAAAAGTGAAAACGCGATATGTGGAAGGAATCATAAAAGCAGCAGTGATAAATGAGCCAATCTACCCTCTAATATTGGGGTGTAGATATGTCTTCTTGGGGAATCCCAAGAGACCTGTGATATTGGCAACAGTGCAGACCAGATCACAGTCAAAGAAGGAGGAGGATAATCCCATAAATACTCACCCAGATGAGATGAGGAAGGCACAGGCTGAGGACAAAACACTCAAGCCATGTTTCAAGAAGTTGCCCAAATCTCATACACCTCCAGGCAAGGGAGAGTTTTATATGAAGAACAAACTGATATATAGGAAGGCTGGATCTGAATCCAATGGTCACGGACAGCTGGTCCTTCCCACTTCATATAGGACTAAAGTGTTGGAACTAGGGCATGCGATTCCCTTCAGTGGTCATATGGGAATCAGCGCAACAGGACAGCGAATAGCTTGTCACTATTTCTGGCCAGGAATAACTGAAGATATCAAACGATATGTAAAATCCTGTCCAGAGTGCCAACGAGTAGCACCTAAACATTGGACTGCACCAGCAACTCTGGGGGAAATGCCCACAGTGGGAACACCCTTTGAGAGAGTTGCCGTGGATCTTGTGGGACCTCTCACCCGAACCAAGAGAAGGAACAGCTACATTCTGACTCTGGTGGACACTTGTTCTATGTGGGGAGAGGCAGTAGCCCTGTCATCGATTGATTCTAAACATGTGGCAGAGGCATTGCTCACAATTTTCACAAGGTTAGGCTTTCCCAATCAAATCTTGACTGATAATGGCTCTCAGTTCAAGGGGAAACTAACTGAAGAAGTTTTCAGGATCTTCCAGGCCAAACACTTCCATTGTAGTGTGTATCATCCCCAAGGGAACGGCCAAGTGGAAAGATTTAACGGCACATTGATGTCGATCCTGAGAAAGTTGGCACACGAAAAACCAGATACATGGGACCAGTACCTGCACGCCGCCCTCTTTGCTTATCGGGAGGTACCCCATAGTTCAACCGGTATGGCCCCGGCAACATTATTGTTTGGAAGGCCAATAAAAGGTCCACTTGAAGCTTTGTTAAGAACGTGGACTGATGAAAAGGCAGAGGAAAACATTACATCTTCATACCAATATGTTAATGAGCTGACCACTCGGTTGAAAACTGGCTGGAAACTTGCCAATGAAAATTTGAAACAAGCCAGGAAGAAACATGCTGCCTATTATAACAGGAAGGCGAAAGACAGAAATTTGGCTGTGGGAGAGAAAGTACTGCTTCTTTTGCCCGGGAGTCAGAATAAGTTACAAATTGGATGGCAGGGTCCATATACAGTTCTAGAGAAGGTGTCTAGAACAAATTATAAGATAGATAAGAAGGGGAAAGAAAAAATCTATCATGTGAATCTCCTGAAGAAATATTTGGAAAGAGAACATCAGGAAGAGACACACTTGTTGACCTTGTCCATCGCCATGGAGATGAAAAAGGAACCACTTTCATCATTTGAATATCCATTACACCCCTGTGAGACAGCAGCACAGGTGAAAATCAGTACACATTTAACGAAAACTCAGAAAGAGAGAGTGCAACAGGTTCTAAATAATCATGCAGAGGTGTTAACAGACCGACCAGGGCATACAAACCTATTGGAATATGATATGAAACTAATAGACTCCACACCTGTCTGTATGAAACCATATTCGATTCCTTTTGCTAAGGAGAAAGCTTTGAAGGAAGAGATAGACTATCTATTGAAGGAAGGAATTATTTCGCACAGTGAGTCTTCGTATAGTTCCGGTGTTGTACTCTTAAGGAAGCCCTCTGGAGAACATAGACTCTGTATAGATTACAGGAGACTGAATGCTATTACAGAAGGACAGGTGGATCCATTGCCGGATACAAATCAGCTGTTTGCCAGACTAAATAAAGCTAAATATTTCTCAAAAGTGGATCTGAGTAAAGGATACTATCAGATTCCAGTAAAGCCTGAGGTTAGACCATACCTAGCTTTTAGTACCTCAGAAGGACACTATGAGTTTAATAGATTGCCATTTGGATTGAAGAATGCGCCTAGTGTCTTCTCTAGAATGATGAGAAAATTATTGGATCCTCTGAATAATCCCTGTATAACAAATTTTATGGATGATATCCTTATAGCAACAGAAACATTTGAGGAACACATTGACTCTCTGAACATGCTGTTTGATCGACTTAGGGAGGCAAATTTAACAGCCCGACCAACCAAATGTTGCGTTGGATGTAAAGAATTGGAATTTTTGGGACACACAGTTTATCAGGGAAATATGACCCCTGACCCAAAGAATTTAGAAAAACTACAGAAAGCCCCGAGACCACAAACCAAGAAGGACGTGAGATCCTTTGTCTCATTATGTGGTTTCTACCAGAAGTATATCAAAAACTTTAATTCCATATGTGCACCTTTAACGGAATTGACACGTAAAGGACATCCAGATCGCATTACATGGACACCACAATGTGAAATGACTTACCAAGAATTGAAGGAAAAGCTCACAAGTAAACCCATTTTGAAATTACCTGACTTAAGTCAAGAATTCATAGTAAGGACGGATGCAAGTAATATTGGGTTAGGTGCAACTTTACTACAGAAATCAGATGCATTGGATGGGGAATTAAGCCCAGTGGCATATGCTAGCAGAAAGTTGAATAAAGCTGAAATCAACTACTCAACTAGCGAAAAAGAATGTCTTGCAGTAATATGGGCGATAAAGAAATTCAATATTTATCTATATGGGAAGGCATTTAAGTTGCAAACAGATCACAAACCTTTATCGTTTCTAGCACAGGCTAAGCATGAGAACTCCAGGTTACTCCGATGGTCTTTACTTTTGGCTCCATATAATTTTAGCATTGAGTATATATCTGGAAAAACCAATTTGGGAGCGGATTTTTTAAGCCGCCATCCGTGTGATGAGAATCACCGTAAACACCAGAAATAATAATGAATTTCTCTATGTGAATATAGAATAAAGGACTGACATATAATGTCTGTTTTAAGAGGGGAGGTGTCGTGGAATATTCTAATCCACATATATAAATTATCAAGTAAATATAAAGCCTAATAAATACATATAATAAATAAAGGAAGAAGAATGGTAAAGAACAGTGCTGTCACAATGACTGTACTCGAAATCCCCCTTGTTTTATGCTTCGTCTGCAAATTGTAACGCTTTCACGTTGATAGTAAAAGCTTACTGTATTATTACCCGCTTTCTTCAATGAAACGTGTGCTGCATTTCTAAGAAAAACATTGAGAGGCCCTGCGTAATGACCTAAATTAATCCTAACATTAATTATATTACGTTACCAAAACGAACGAACAGATGGACTCAAATATAGAGAGAGAGAGAGGGGCGAATAAAATCGGGAACGCATGCAACACGCGTCGCGCGATACACAAATGCTGCCATCACGCGTGTAAGTCTACATGCACTAATTGTTTTTTCAGACGGACAGTGATAAAATACACTACCCTTTCCCAGAGTTAGGTTTATAAATCATAAAAAACTCTTATTAGGAAAGACAACATTAGATGGGTTTACGGTTGAAAACATAACAGTACCCAGACAGCACATCTTCGAAACAGGAGGTAGAAAATACATATTTTGAACGCAGCCACGTAGCTCTTTCAAATTGGTATATTTGGGTTCCTTAGGGCTTGCTGACAAATAATATGTAAAACGTTACGCAAATAGTCCAGGAATTAATAAATTATACCCAAAATAAAATAGTGAGGATGCCTGACAGCATGGAATCATTTCTGCTCATAAAATTTTTTTTTTATATAACGTGTTTGAAAAAACCTTACGTTACATAAATAGCCTACCATGTAAACTCCCAATTGATTGGAGCGCAACAAATGAAAGCCTAACCACGATTGGTCGGACTATAAATACTATCTTTCGTTGTTAGGGGAAACGGGGAAAGGTAACATTTTTTCAAACACTTGTCGAAACGGGGCCTCATTGGCTAGACTCGCTGGATATAATCACTTGGGAGCGTTAGTTCGAAACCACTTGTTTAAATAAGCTTGATAAAGCATCAGTGCGTTGAAGCCAGCTCACAATTTTGCTAAAATAAAAGCCTGGAACATAAGCAGATGGAAATTTGTGCCAGTAATTGTGCCAGAATTCATTGCTAATCAACGTATCTGTGTTTATTTCCATGAAATTGTGGTAAGCTTGAACCATTCAGTATCTTTTAATGAAAATTGAATGTAAATTGTTAATTTATGCCTGTATATATATGTGTAGTTCAGTGGCAAACAAGAGATAAAGCCTATAATGCTCCAGCCTGAACAGAGGGTGTCGGAGGAAAGTCAAACGGCATGGAATGGCCAAATAGTACACTGACACCTAGATGATTGACTAGAAAGAAATAATGCTGGAATTGCAGAGGCGTAGTAACCATTAAGGAGGTTAATGCTGGTATAAAGTACTTCAGAATGAAGCTGATAGTTGGCCTAACGCTCTGAACTCAATGTTTGTGCTGTATTGTGATCAGTGTAAAAGAGAGTATAAGTTAGTTATGAAGTAGAAGGTACATCCTTCTTGATTTCAGGGACCGTGGTCTTGATGGTAGTGAGCAGCACCTAGTCAGAGCTTTGCTGAATCCTGAGTCGGACAGCATACTCCTTGGTCTTTTTAGCTATCAGTGAGGTGTCTCCTGAACCCAGAGGAGAATTCGAGCAGAGGAGTCCTTTCCTGCCGCCATCACGCCAGATAAGCGAATTGGCCAGCTGAGCTCAACATTATGTCCCCTCATCTTGAAATGACTTTGTAAAATTAACATTAAGAGGGGAAATTAATTGTCTTAATATCAGGAACTGAGAACATCTCCAATACTAGTTTCCTTAAGACAAACTATTGAAGTCATGATGACAACTACCAACAGAGCTTGAACAAAACAAAACCAGTATTACCTCATACTACTATTACACAACTGACACACATAGGATATTTTTAATAATATATGTCACTACCAGATTCATATTAATACATTCTGTACATAACTTGTAATTAACATTGATTGTGATTCCTGGTTCCTTTGTCTTTGAATCAGGACACATATATGCCTTTATGATAGAAATGAATACATATTGTTATTTGAAAAGTTACGAGTGTCTCCTGTAAGATATTCTCATAGAGTGTTATATGTATGTGAGTGTCACAGTGTTGTCAAGAGTAGTGGATTAAATTAAATTGTTTATCTGTCTGTTGTTGTGACTTACACTTCCCCATACTCATACCCTAGACACATAACGTAGCATCACACTATTCCAGAATAATTCTGACTGAGATATAGAGATATGTGGTAGCAAGTAAGGTTATCTATAATACACTACTCTTAATAGATATAGATACCTTCACAGCTGATCTCAGTCAGTACACTAAGTCCCCTATAAATATTTATAACATCCCACTTCACCACAGTATAGTCAACACCGACTTTGAAGAAGTCACGGGAAAACATGGGCTGGGAATAATGAATGAAAATGGGGAACTATCCTCAAACATCTGTGCTTCAAATCAACTGGCTATAGGAGGAAGCATGTTTCCACATAAGAGAATACACAAGGCAACATGGATATCACCAGACCATAGAACGGAAAATCAGATTGATCATATATGCATAAACAAGAAGTTTAGATCGTCATTGCAGGATGTAAAGGAATATAGAGGAGCAGATGAGGCATCAGATCACCACCTTCTGATAGCCAAAGTAAAAATGAAACTCAAGAGATATGCAACAATGCAAAATTATAGACAACAATTTAATGTAGGACATCTAAGAAATCAAGAAACAAGAGATAAATTTGCGGTCACAATATCAAACAAATTCCAAGTGCTTCAACAGCTGGAAGATGTAGAGAATACAGAAGACTATTGGCAGCAAATCAAAACGGTATGGAATGAGACATGTGAAGAAATACTGGGGAAAAGGGAACGACAACAAAAAGCATGGATAACAACAGAAACCATCAATAAGATAAAAGACAGAAAAAACAAGAAAGCAGATTTAAACACAAGCAAAACCAGAAGTTCCAAAGCCAAGGCTCAAGAAGTGTACACAGAAGCAAACAAAGAAGTTAAAAGAAGTATCAAAAGAGACAAGAGGAAGTATACTGAGGAGATGGCAAGAGAGGCAGAAGATGCTGCAGCCAAAGGAAATATGAGAGAACTGTATAACAGCACAAAGAAGTGGACAGGGAAATACAAGCAAACAAGTTGCCTCATAAAAGACAAGTATTGAAAACTGCTCAGCAATATACAAGAGCAAATGAAGAGGTGGACATAATATTTTGAGGACCTTCTCAATAGACCAGCTCCACAAAACCCCTCTGACATCCAGCCAGCAGAAGAAACTAAGAGATGAACAAGCAGGTTTTCGACAAAACAGATCCTGTACAGACCAGATAGCCACTTTGAGAATAATAGTTGAACAAAGTCTGGAATGGAATTCACCACTATACATCGGATTTGTGGACTACGAAAAGGCATTTGACAGTGTGGACAGAGAATCACTTTGGAAATTGATGAGGCATTATGGAGTTCCCCTGAAGATCACTAATTTAATAAAGAAAACATATGAAGACATGACATGCAGAGTTCTTCATGAAGGACAGCTTACAGAACCGTTTGGGGTAAGAACAGGAGAGCGACAGGGATGCCTCTTGTCTCCATTTCTTTTCTTACTAGCAATAGACTGGGTTATGAGAACATCGACAACACACAACAGAAATGGAATCCAGTGGACTCTGACTAGGCAGTTGGATGATCTGGATTTTGCTTATGACTTGGCTCCGTAATCAGATGCAGGACAAATTTAAAACACTCGATGAGAGGTCACAGCAATTGGGTCTGAAAATACACAGGGAAAAGACAAAGATAATGAGAATAAATGCAGATAAATATAACAGGGTTGATCTTGAAGAAGCACCAATACAAGATATAGAATCGCACACATATCTTGGCAGCAATATAGACAAAGTTGGAGGGACAAACAATGATATCAAAATAAGAATACAAAAAGCAAGAGGAGCTTTCATTGCATTGGGAAATATATGGAGATCAAGAGAAATCGGATCCATCACGAAAATAAGAATCTTCAACTCAAATGTGAAGACAGTCCTATTGTATGGCTCTGAGGCATGGAGAACATTAAAGACAACAACCAAAAAGCTACAGACTTTCATAAATGGGTGCTTGCGTAGAATAGAGGGATTAAAATGGTATGATAAGGTTACTGTTGCGGACAGTTTCGCTGAGTTTATAGTTTGTTAAATGTACCTGTTTAAGTTTGGAGACATTATTTGTTAGATTCTTGATCAAAGGGGAGTTACTCATTTTTTACTTGGGTTGAAGTCAACAGTGGTTGTTATCCCATTTGTCTTTTAACCAAGCGGTCTAATTTTAGAACCGATGTCTTGTTACCTGACCATATATGGCTTGAATGGTCAGCCTTTCCTAGAATGTTTTCAGATAGCCCACCTGAGCGGAGCTCAGGGGTCTTGCGTCTCACGACGCATGCGCAAGTTTTGTGGCGCGTTAAGAAAGACATTTCTTTTAAGGATTCGAGCTGTGGTTTTCAAACGGTCAAGACGTGTTGGCGTCTTTGATCTGATATATATATATATATATATATATATATATATATATATATATATATATATATATATATATATATATATATATATATATATATAATATATATATATATATATATATATATATATATATATATATATATATTATATATATATATATATATATATATATATATATATATATATATATATATATATATATATATATATATATATATATATATATATATATATATATATAATATATATATATATATATATATATATATATATATATATATATATATATATATATATATATATATATATATATATATATATATATATATATATATATATATATATATATACTTTCCTAATCGACAGGATGAAATAGTTTGATACCCAGCACAAGTTTATTTGAAATCCCTGTTCACAAAAAAGTGCCGAGAAAGTTTGTTGGTTTTGCTCACAGGCAGCGCCAAATTGAAATAGATTGGATTGCCGATTTATGAAAGTCTTGACTGTAAGGTAGCATCGCGCCTGTTTAAAGGTTCAAAGACTGATTTCTACTGAGTAGTACGGTTAAACACTTGGCTCTATTGAACCTTTTCTCTTGTTTATTAACGTTCCGCGATTATCTCGTTACCACTAGCCCCCGTAAATACTGAGACAATAAAATCCACAACAAAGCAAAGTTGGTCCTTTCTAAAACACCAGAAGGTTTCTAATTTCGTCCGCTGCCAGCGGAAAGTACATTGGGGCACGCAAAAGCTCATATTAAACGAGTAAAAACTATTTAGGAATGGTTTTCACCTTTCAAAGATTCTGTTTAAATCTTAGTGAGCCAACCACGGACTTCTCGTTGTTCGCTTCTCTTTCTTCAGGAGCGACCGAATGGACAACAGGTGTTTCGTTATTCCCTCTTTCATTGCAGTTCCCGATAACAATTTATGATCAGCGATGATTACCTGAGCTCAGGATGGCACGTAGAGACGAGACTATGCCTGGCTCAGTGATCCTAGTAATACACCCATCCGCATCTTTCCTATCTCGTCCCCGCCTCAATGATGTTGTCTCTCAAATCCATAACTGCTTTCTCTCCGCTGACACTGCTACTTTATTTTTCAATTAGGATAATGCATTTAATTAATGATCAAATATACACCGAACTTAGCCTGTCAAATCCTGCACCCCCTCCCCCCTATACTATTGAATGTCCCCTGTTTACTACTGAACGCCCCGCCCCCTGTGGCCTCTTTTTCCGTATCGCCGCCTTAGATCCTCCCAACGCCGCCTGGAGGGCGGTACCGCCCACTTTGGGAACCACTGGGCTACAGCAGTCGGATTAGAGATTTGATGGCGTTAACTGCTTCCAGGAAGAAGTCAGCCATATGCCAGGCTTACTAGGCACTTAGTCGCCATGACAACCGTTAAAAAATAGTTGAAGACAAAATGTTTCCACTTTTCGTGTTAACTTTTCATGTGCTATGTGCTGGGGGGAATGTGGGGGTGGGAGGGGGTAGTGAGAGAGAGAAAGAGAGAGAGAGAGAGAGAGAGAGAGAGAGAGAGAGAGAGAGAGAGAGAGAGAGAGAGCGACTTGTTCCCTGAACGTTTTTCATGTTTTGGGAGATCTCCCCCTCACTCTCTAATGAATTGAAATCTTTAAATTAAAAAAAAAAAATTTTAATTTTTTCCCCAGATTTTATAATTCTGGAGTTATTATCATTCTTATTATTAGTATGATTATCTGAACTCTGTGACGTATTATGGTTTTATGTAGGCACTCTCGCTTTCCTTAGCTTTCTATTAGTTATTATGTTTGTTTTTTTTAAAACCTGTAAGTTAACACGTTAATTTTCTGCATGTCTCCGAATCTCCACGTATTCTATTTTACCGGTTTAATTCTGTGCATGTTGTTGGCATTATAGAGCAGCGCTCTCACGTGATGTTATATTGATTTATTTTCACCTTGGCTTTTATATTGATTTATTTTCACCTTGGCTTTAAAGATAAAACTAATGAGACACGCAATCGTTACCGTACCTTAGATCCGTTTTAATCCTTGCTTTATAACATATGCTAATATTAGAAGCCAGTTTACTGTCTGAAACCTTCGTTTTTGTTATGTTAACTTGCCATGTTATTGCATACCCGATTGTCACGTTTTTCAGATGTCACATGTCAGTCACGGATTCATTTGTACTTAGCCTCAGAGTATAGACCTAGTTTCCGACTTTTTCACACACAAGACTTGGGATTAGTATTATTAGTACTATGTGTAAAAGCGAAATTTATCACGGCCCCTCGTGATCAGGTTCGGCTCTTAGGGGCCAAAACGCATTAAAAAAATGTTTAGTTTAAATTTATAAAGATCTTACTTACTTAGTCGTCCACATATTACCCTGGGGCGTAGAGGTTTGCCAGAGAGAGAAAGAGAGAGAGAGAGAGAGCCGTGCTATCCTACAGGCTTTTTTCTTCCTGGTCTAGTTCCAATCTAGTCCTCGGTCCTTCAGTTATTATCTAATGTCGTCCTTCCAGCGAACCCTGGGTCGTCCTGGAGGTCTGGATTCCTGACTCTTGGTTTCCCAGATTTGTCATGGTATCCAATCTTCTTCCATTCTGCAGATATGTCCAAACCATCGTAACTGGGACTGTTCCACTTCGGTCTGCAGGGGTTGGGTTTTGAACAATTTTAAAAGAACAACTGAAACTGGATTGTTTTTTGGAGTTTAAAGTACAAGCTATTTTTATGTTTACATTGATTTCATTTCTTAAATATATGAGGACCATGCCTGTCAAAATATGGCGGGAAATTATTCTGGTGTGTGCTTTCTGCTGCATGCCCTGATCCCCCCTCCCCATTTTTACGATATTAGTACGAAAAGCAAAAAAAAAAAACTACCTATTAAAAAAATCAACAAACATCCAGTAAATACATTTAAAAGAATGCCAATTGCAATAAAAAAGATACAATAAAACATAACCTACTAACCCTAGAAAACGCATTAGGGTATAAAGAGATCA
Organism: Oreohelix idahoensis; assembly: GCA_024509875.1. Taxonomy (NCBI): domain Eukaryota; kingdom Metazoa; phylum Mollusca; class Gastropoda; order Stylommatophora; family Oreohelicidae; genus Oreohelix; species Oreohelix idahoensis. The sequence goes on along the minus strand of JAMPIV010018734.1, from coordinate 43,426 downwards.
ATCAAGGATCATGGAAGTTGATAGACTATAATCACCATATACATTAAACAAGGCCACAATAAACTGCAGATGAACAGCCCAGAAGAACCAACGCACAAGAAAATCAACCAATGTAATCTGCTATATAACATGATGAACACTATGTACCCTAATTAAAACCCACATGAGGGTTGAACCGGGTATCCTATGCACATGACAAATACCAGTTTTCTTGTGCATGGTACTAAAACCAGCACGAAATTGGGTATCGTAAGAGTACAGTTGTATTACGACACAGTGGCGATGGAGAAGGCGACGCCATCACGAGACCTCGCACTATCCTGAAAAAAATCACTAGGGCTGGTTCTGCTCGTGACATTCCTGCTGGGAAACTTCTGCTACAAAGAATAGTTTCTCAAACTTAGGTACACGTACTGCTAGCGGCGTCGGAGGTACATTTTTGCGGAACGCTGACGAACGTTTTTTTTTTTATTTTTAAAATAAATACTGTATCGGTATAAAGAGAAATTTTGTTTGGTTTTCTTTTTCTGTTTTTCTATTGATGAACTGTCTGGTAAGTCATTACTTAAAAATTAAAAAAACTACTACAATCAGACTACAAGGTCTTTTATATTTGGACTTGCGCACTAATATAACCAACGGAGCTTATATCTAGGTTGAACGGGACGAGCCTCACCAAAACATGTATTTAAAACAAAAACACAAACAACAATGTAATTTGTTGTACATGATGAAGTTGCCAGCCCCATACACATCCTCATATTAATAGTCTTCTACGACATGCCTGGGGGAGCATAGTCCTATTCTTTCTTTGTCTCACAAGAGCCTACGGGAACTACACGTGACATAAGGAGCATGGGGTACTGCATTTGCCCCCAAACGAGAAACCTGCGTCAAAGTTAACCACAGATACTAGATTGAACCACCAACTGTCTATCAAGGGGTGGGAGCCATTTTTGCTCCAACATGTGACACTATCAGGAAGTATTTTTCTGTCATATCTATAGTTTCATGTTCTCCACTTAATTCTCACTGTCTTTCCCTCCTGTCTCTTGTTTGTCTGTCCCTGACGAAGGCCTTGTGGCCGTAACGTAGGATTTAGTCTTGTCCTGTCTCCTTGTAAGACTATTTGTGTGTGGTTTTGTTTTTCTTTTTTTTATTCCACCGTCTTATGAAGGGAAGATGATTGCGCTGGCCAGAATATGTTGAATGAGTGTCAAGAGTTTACGTGGCACTAACCGCAATCATATAAACACCACAGTTCCAAAGACAAGAGAAGATAACTTTCCTGGACAAGGTCGATCACGGAGAAACTGTTGTGACTAAACAACAAACAAGCTGGAGTCAACAGTAAACATGTGCTTTGAACACTTATAAGCAGTATTTTCTTCCCCCGTGTAGATCCGAGGGGTCTCTGATAAGACAATGGAATAATGTCTGCTTCTCCCTCGGGTGTGTCGTACAAGGCGACTAATACAGTATAAGGTTGACCTTGAGGGTTGGCAACCTCGTCCTGTAACACAGATTGTTACACGAACCACTGCTGGAAGAGCGTGTGAATGCTTGGAGCAGACTGTCTGCCAGGATGACCAACCGCAGTGGTGGCTACAAGCCACATAATGAGAGAAATAGAAAACGATGATGATAATAAATTATTGGTAATATCGAAATGAAGTTCGCCGAACGCTCAGCACAGAATACGGGTATTTTAGAGTTATCTCCCTTTACAATTTCCTGTACCGGGCTTTTACAACTATACTGTAAACCCTCGGCTCGGAGTCGTCACATCAACCGGAGGATTCAATAAAGTTAAAACGCTTCGGCTCGGCATATTGACGCAGAAACATTTCGTGTACGCCATCAGCATCAACCTTTAAAAGAACATTTTTTTTTTCTCCAAATTTTGTCTTTGCACCCCAAATACGTAGTATGACACTTCACAATTATAATCGATACTTGTACACTACGATACATGTCCAAGAAACTCTTCTAAAGGCAGGAAGGGAAATAACTGCAAGTGAATATTCTGTGCTGAGCGTTCTGCGAACGTCATTCCGATATTACCAAATTATTTGTGTCTCATTATTTTTACATTATTGTCCATTAATTTATGATTAAAGCAATCAGCTTTTGGTTTACTGTAACTTCTCGTCTTTCCACCACCCCCCCCCCCCACCCCTCCTTCCTTTCCCCCAACGATTAGCCATGGAATGAAACTTACGCAACACAAGTTATAGAGCAGTTATCGGAGAGGTGAGTATGCTTGTTCTAATGTTAAGTGAGCAAACGAAGAGATTGATGGTGAATTATACGAGTATATGTATAGTTTAGGACTACTGTTCCCTCGGGTACGACAGTATGAGGTAACTAAAATGAGGGTATCTTCTTCTTCTTCTTCGTTCGTCCTGAAAAGGACGGTGGTTGCGTTGTGTCTGTTTGCGCCTAAGCTGTGATATCTGCACCTTTCGGTCGACACATCCGACTTCTGCACGGTATTTTTTAAGGACCGGGTTTGCCTTCCCATTTCGATCCATGCTCGCTCAGCCAGCCTGCACTACTGCAAACTGTTTCCAGGACCACCACGTGGAGGTGGAGCACGGTCTTGACCAGCTCTGGTTCGCTGGTCCTGACGCAGGCAGTCAAGCTATGAGTCGCTGACTGCATTCACTATTGCCGCATCTTGGGGTCCCAATGAGGGTATGCACGAGGCTAGCGTCCTCATCATGTAGAACACGTTCCTACAGATACCACTGCTGCAAGAGCATGTGACTACTTGGTGCTGGCTTCCTATCTATGGACCAGCTGCATTTTGGGATCCATGCGCGCTGTAAGGTGCGAAAAGTCAAATTATTTATGATGCGATGCATATATATATATACATACACACATAGATGGAGCCGCTGTAGCGCAGTGGTTAGTGCACTGCCTTCCTAGCTAGGTGGTCCATGGTGTGATCCCCAGATGACGTGGGATTTTTTAGACCGCAAACGGCTCCAAGGTCGACCCAGCCTCATGAATTGGGTACCAGAACAACTCTGGGAAGGTTAAGGCGGCCGGCGTGATGCTGACCACCTCACTCCTAGTGTGACCGGTGGTCAAGAAAATACGGGCCTAACCCCGTATTCCCAATAATATAAAATTTAACAACTTATTTCTGGGATATATATGTCCAGTTAAATTTACCATTTAAAATGTCAATTGTCTCTTTGGCCAATCCTGTTCCCAAATGAACTTCGGGGACGCGTAAGCCAAGAAAAAGACAACATTAATCCAATCAGTAAATGAAGAAAAGGACTAAAATAGACCGCTGGCCGCTCTTGATCAGGTCTGCGAGAAATAAACAGGACATTTATGAAAAAATGCTACTATTATATATATATATATATATATATATATATATATATATATATATATATATATATATATATATATATATATATATATATATATATATATATATATATGGACGGGGCAAGACGATCTCTTTCCCACTCCGTCAGTCCTGATTAAAGTTAAAAGGCACACGGTGACTTTATCCTATTCCTATCCGGTCAGCTTTCGCTAGCGCGGCGTCTCTAGGTCGGGTGAAGGCGGCGTCTGTTTGTTTAGTCGTTTGATATTAAATAATAGTCACTTATAATAACTACACAAAATGAAATAAACGTGAATTCTTTTATCCCTAGCAGTCGCGCCTAGCATATTAATTAGTCAACTAAACCGTCTCTTCTTGTGTGAGAAAGCAGGTGGTAAAATTAACATTAAACTGAATAACTGGCCAAAAAAAAATTGCTACGCGTTATTTTTATTTCACTCCACTTAACAGCTAGAACTTTAAGTGAATTATAATGGTAAACTTTAACACGTAAGCACTAATTTTCTATTACCAGAACATCAAAATGAGAATCCTCACGAATACTATTAACACATCTAGCAAAAATGGTTTTAGCTATTGCGTGCTTAGACTATCCGAAAAATTCTGAGTGACGACTGTTAACTGGTTTTGGGAAGACACAGTTTATGTATCATCATGGATGTATAATCTCTAGAGGATGCTACTTTTCACACTATTGTGCATAGCAGAAAGTCAGAAACCTAAGTTCCCAAGATAAAAGTTTTTCACTGTCGCTCTGTCGGGCGTTGCTAATCGACAACAGAGACATGGCCAAACCATCTTAGTTGGAACTGTTCTATTTGGGTTTGCAGGAGTTGGCATTTTAGGCCTTGACGTATCGTCTGGTTGCGAACCATGTCTCTTCTTGTTACTCCAACCACCTTTCTCAGATACCTCATTTCTGAGGTCAAACTTCAAACATACCACTTTCATGTATCACTTTTTACTCGTTATATAATACATTTTTTTTTTAAAATAGCGAATATCAATGACTATGTTAATTAAGCTAAATAAATGCCTTTGTGCGTATTGACGAATTTGACAATGTTGTTTTATGCGGTTTGTGGTTGAGTGGGAAGCCTATTGCTGTCTCGTATCTTTCACCACACCCTCACCTTAAAAAAAACACAGGGTCCCTGGACAAGCGCAACAATTTCATTCATTACCCGTCAGCATCCCATGGAGCATAAACCTTCAAAAAATTCACCCCAAACCTTCGCGGTCTGTGCCATCTGTCCAAACTCTTTCTATGTCTTTTTTTTTTAATAAACTCGTTCTTGTTTTGTCTTCAGCTCCCTTCCTCTTGTGTTTTTCTGTCTCCTCTTTCTCTTACCCTGGGGATTTCTGAACAAGAACGGCCTTATAATGCTATCAGCTGGTGTGCTCAATATGTATAACCTTATCTAACCCCAGCAGCTTATCATCTACTGTTCCTCAGCGCAACTCTTTATTGACTAAAATTATCCCGTGACCCTATCAGTGTACAAACATTCCAGACTGACAGAGCACGACTCTAGTTAGTGTGGGTAGCCAAATATTGGGTGTAGTTAAAGCAGACACGCGGAAACACTCAGATGGTCAAAACAAACATTAGTAATCACTAAGCTACAATGTTGAACCAGTTGGTTGTTCTAAAAATACACATACATATTGCCTTATTAAGCTGTTTGACCGTGGTTCTCATCCTGGGGTAAGCATATCTCTGGGAGGCACCTCGAGTGTTGCATTAAAAATGTTGGATTTTCACGTGCTTATAAAACAGTAACTGACTACCTCAGACAGGTGTCGACCTTTTTTTTTTTTTTTTTTGAGAATATTTTCTTGTCAATGCAGATACTCTAAATTACATGTTTCCTGAAAAAAAAAAAAAAAACCAAAATAAAACTGAAATTCCTCTGTCCTATCCATACAAAAAGAAGAACTGACTAACATATGTTGTCACTCCTGTGACAGTATTTTGTTAGTGTTCCTCTGTCTTTGCTTTGTGCTAGTTTGTTAGACACATTCTCTAATATAGCAGACAAAGTGGTTTGTAAAATGTTACCATTTTAAGTATTTATGTTGTAGCGGGAGGTTATTTAAAATTATTTATTATGTAAGAGTATGCCAGTAAAGAGTTCTGACCTTACCAGTAATACCCCAGTCTTAGAAATAAGCACTGGTGTATTGTTATCATAAAAATAGTCAGACTGTGAAAACCCTGGCCCAGTTGGTAAGAAGTAGTACCAGGATTTAAGGTGTCTCCTCCCTGTGACTATCTTATGATTACTTATATGCTAGGGGATAAGTAAAATGTACATTCACTGAACCCACAAAATGGAAAAAGTGAATAAATCCTCAGGTACAGTTAAAATAGTTTAATAATTACACTAATATTCTATTTCTACTAGTTGGAAAAGAGTATACACATATATATATAAAAATATTCACACAATTACTATTATTGTCTGTTTAGACTTCAAGATCTTAAAGGATAAAGTTACTGAAATCACTGTTATTAGTCCTTTGAATTTTAGGATAACTGTCATCAGTTGACTGAGTTTATGTATGGTTACTTATTGTTTTCAACTATTGGCTGTTTCACATGTATAGGTGGTCAGTGTCAAACAGGACACTTATCTTTCCAACTTGATACTGCGGAAACTGTCCTTTGCTGATATCAGACTTGGTAGGCCCAACAGTAGGGATGCCAATGACCAGTTGAAGTTCACTCTTTGGGGTCCTGCACTTTTGTGGGATGGCCTCGGATGAACTGCACCGGCTTCTGATACTGGACAGTCTGGTTTGAGTTATTTCATGGAACCTGCAACATATCAGCCTTGGCTAGTATCTGGCTAGACTTGTAGCTGACTAGCACAGATGTCAGACCAGTCAGTCATCAGATGTCACCGTTTTACAATCATAGTAAGCAAGGACATCATTTCAGTGATATAGCATTAATATTAACATGTCAATTAAGTGTAACTGACAACACATAAGTCAGACAAGTCAGTCATCAGGTGTCAAAGTTATACAGTCATAGCAAGTAACATCATTTCAATGATACAGAATTAATATTAACATATCAGTAATAAACATCATCTGGTTTATTCCGCTCCTATACATCCCTTCATATGCTATAACTTGATCCTTCCAAATCATATCAAGTACAAATTCAAATACTGATGCTATCCTTAGCATCTACACAAAAGTAATACATAAATAAAGAAAGTGAGAGACCACGTGATCAAGTTGCTTTCTTCGGTAGTACAATTACATAGTTTTGGAATTGAAACCAGGCTGTGGACACACTCCATTTTACCAGCTGTAAATGGGTACAAAGTTGTGCGCTCGAACTAGGGAAGGCAAATGCAGCGAGGAAGGGGACTAGTCACCTAACCTCGTAAAAGCGGTATCTTCCATGCTGAAGCTTCTAACAATTTATTTCCCTAAGACAATCTCTGGTCATGGGACTGCCTTTATCTTCGTAAGCGATAATGCATTTAATATCGACGAGATACAGCATTAAATATAATAAATATTTTCTATTTGGCTGTGGGGCTAGTTTTGATACGTTTTTGTACAAGCAACCATCTTCCACTAAGCACATGAATAAATCATATTAAATAATAATACGTTATATCAATGAATATTATACAGGCATATTTTGTGAATTCTAAATGAACCTGTAATACAAAATAAAAGAAATTATTATACAGGATAGCTATCGTAAATTCGCTTACCCTCAGACTCCAGACACTTAGACTGAAATTTTCTGGCGATCCGCTCACACTTCAGATGGATTTAGAGTCGTGGCGTTATCTGCCCTCAGTCTTGCCTCAACCTCTTGCGTTGTGTATCTCTCTCAGTTTACCGATCCGCTTTAAATACGTATAGCGCGGACGTATCGGAGAGTACCGACGTCACAGCTTAAACCTAACCTGAAAAATCCTTCCCGAACAGTGATTTCGGCAGATCTGTGCGTCGACTGAAATTTTGCCTTTATCATTCTCGGCATATATAATATCCATATTGTTCCATCTTATCTAGTTTTATACAGCGGATAAAACTCTATCTTCCTATCCATGTAAATTCCCAAACTGTTATTTGTTGATTTTAATATTTAGCACAGAAGTGGGTTTACCTGCTTTTAGCGTAACTGTGGGCAGCCGAAATACGCATATATCTCCGTAAATGAGAACTTCCTACCGTTCCATCTTATATGCAGTTATACACCATCCTTCCCTGTACTGAAATGTAAAATCCTTTTCATACGGATTCCCTTCTGTTTTTATTTATCGTTGGCGATTTCCTCTGTCCGATACACATTTCGCTGATACGCCGCCATTTTGAAAGCGGTCGTTCGATCGTAGACGGGTTTATAAATCTAACTGATCCCGTTTGCAATGACTTGAAACCAATTTTGCGACATAGCTCCCCCATATTTTAAGCTGGATGATATCTAGCTTAACTATTGGGTACAAGACAATTGCAAAACGACCATTCCGAGGTTAGTTTTCCTTCCTTCTATCCTCCTCAAGCTCTGTGGGATGACGACTAAGAAAATCTGCGCCCACATTCTGTTTTCCAAGAATATATTCATCCTTTACTATCTCTCTCCTTCCTGTTCGGCTTTTCATCCAGGCTCTTACTGCTGGTGAAACCGGGTCGGTAGGTTTCCCATGAAGTTTACCGCCCTCTTTTCGTTGATAGTTGGATGTGGTTTTCCCTCGCAAATCCGTAGGTGTTTGATTTTCGCTACGTGATTTGTTCCTTTTTTCCAGCGCATGGGGTTCAGACTGCAATTGAACCTGTGTGGGATGTTTCCTTTCCCCTCCCGTGCAAATCTCGGGAGTACCCCTGATTGCTGGTTTGCTTGTAGATTTTTGATGAAGACTCTTCCGTCGACTTTCTGAATCTACATAGGTGCACTCTGGACAGGAATTTACATACTGATTTATGTCTTCCGTAATACCTGGCCAGTAGAACTGGGTGGCTATTCTTTGTTTTGTGGCACCATTACCCAGGTGTTCACTCAAAGTTGATATGTGTCCCCAGCCTATAACCTTATTCCTATAGGTGGATGGTACAACAATTTGACCATGACTTTTCGTCCCTCTGCCAGCTTTCCTGTACAAGAGTCCATGTTCCATATAGAAATGTCCTTTCCTTGGAGCTTTATGTGTTTTTGATAATTTGCCAAAACAAGGCTTCAACGTGCTGTCTGCTTCTTGAGCCCGTTTCATTTCAGTCGAATGAAATTTTAAGTTGGTGTCCCTCTCTATGTTCCTGGAGTCAGACCTGGTCTGGATTTCTGCCATAACCATAGGTTTTACAGGGTCTCCCAAGAAAACATATTTACGCCCCAACATTAGGGGGTAAAAGGGATCATCTATCACAGCTGCATTTATCTCCCCTTCCACATAGCGACAACTGACATGAATCTTTGCTATGGGTAAAGTAAGGGGTGATGTTCCTTTTAGTGGCCCTTGAATCTCTACTGTTTCTGTGGTGATTTGTTCAGGGCACACCAGAGATGCACACACGACTGCGTCATAGGACAAACCTGTGTCATACATTCCTGTGACTTGTTTGCCATTCACAGTCACTATCTCCTGGGTAGGTGGGTGATGGAGGCTATTCTGACTCACAGTCAGTTCCTTCCTAACAGAAGTCCTCACCTGTAGACATGCAGCATGATGAAGGGGTTTTTTTCCTCCCACATTCATCAGTGTTGTGGTTGCTCATCTTACAAAATTTGCACCACTTATCTCCCTGTTTGTAGGGTTTCTTTTCCTGAGTCTGAGGGTTCTTGTCCTTATTATCAAATCTTTGCTTGTATCTGTATGGTTGATCCATCTGGTCAAAATCGGTATTCTGCGGTGGTGGCTTATATCCTTCTACCTGCTTCCTTTTTGTTCCTACCAATTCAGCTTGAGCTGCTTGGTATCTCTCTGCACATTTCAAAATGTCTTCCAGCCTCTCTGCTCCTTGTTCCATAAGGAATTTCCTCATTTCTTGAGACATGGAATCTTTCACTTGCTCTAACATAACCATTTCTTTCAGATCCTCGTAGGTTTTCTGATACTTACCTAAACTACTCCATTTCAACAAATACGTTTCTAGCCTAGCTGAGAACTGGTTATATGTTTCTCCAGGTAGAGGTTTAGAAGTTCTAAATTTCTTCCTATATGCCTCAGAGTTCTTTTCATACCGGATCAGTAAGGCTTGCTTTAGTATTTCATAATTTTCCTGATCTTCTTTGGGGAGTTTCAGAAACACATCATATGCAATACCTCTCAATCCCTGGGATAACTTTAGACTCCATTTCTCCTTTTCCAGTCCATATGTAGAGGCTAGCCTTTCATACCTATCCAGGTATGACTCAATTGCGTCCTCCTTTTCAACAAATGGATCTAGGTGGAAGTTCATGGCTCCATTTGCTGTGTTCTGAAAAGAGCTATTCGCAGAATGAGGTGAGCTATTACCATGGGTGATAGTCCCAGCCTGAAGTTCAAGATCAAGCTGTCTCATTTTCAGCTCATGGTCTCTCTCTGCTTGTAACCTCCTTTCTTCTCTCTCAGCTTCTAATTTCTTGGCTTCTCTCTCCGCTTCTAATTTCTTGGCTTCTATCTCTGCTTCTAATTCTAATTTCTTGGCTTCTCTCTCTGCTTCTAATTTCTTGGCTTCTCTCTCCGCTTCTAATTTCTTGGCTTCTATCTCTGCTTCTAATTCTAATTTCTTGGCTTCTCTCTCTGCTTCTAATTTCTTGGCTTCTCTCTCTGCTTCTAATTGCTTCGCTTCTCTCTCGGTGTACTTTTCACATTCCGTCGTGACATACCGGATCAGAGCGTCACCATCCATGCCAAGCTCTTTTCCCACCTGCAGTGTAGCAGACCTAAATTTGACCAAGTCAGCCATGATGTATCTGTAGTCTAGTAGGGCAAGTGATCTTACTCAAACTAATTTACTACAATATAATTAACTTAGTTAAAATTAAAGTTAATTAAACTGACTTCACCATATATGAAACAGCTTTCTTTATCTGTACTCAATGGTACTCCTAAAAATATAATTATTTCCTACTATGTTACTTTTTCAAAAAAAAAATTTTCAAAAAAAAAAAAAAAATTTTCTACACAGCAGAAATAGAAAGTTAGCTCAGGAATATCAAAGATATATCCCGCAGACGAGCCCCCACTGTAGCGGGAGGTTATTTAAAATTATTTATTATGTAAGAGTATGCCAGTAAAGAGTTCTGACCTTACAAGTAATACCCCAGTCTTAGAAATAAGCACTGGTGTATTGTTATCATAAAAATAGTCAGACTGTGAAAACCCTGGCCCAGTTGGTAAGAAGTAGTACCAGGATTTAAGGTGTCTCCTCCCTGTGACTATCTTATGATTACTTATATTCTAGGGGATAAGTAAAATGAACATTCACTGAAACCACAAACGGAAGAAGTGAATAAATCCTCAGGTACAGTTAAAATAGTTTAATAATTACACTAATATTCTATTTCTACTAGTTGGAAAAGAGTATACACATATATATATAAAAATATTCACACAATTACTATTATTGTCTGTTTAGACTTCAAGATCTTAAAGGATAAAGTTACTGAAATCACTGTTATTAGTCCTTTGAATTTTAGGATAACTGTCATCAGTTGACTGAGTTTATGTATGGTTACTTATTGTTTTCAACTATTGGCTGTTTCACATGTATAGGTGGTCAGTGTCAAACAGGACACTTATCTTTCCAACTTGATACTGCTGAAACTGTCCTTTGCTGATATCAGACTTGGTAGGCCCAACAGTAGGGATGCCAATGACCAGTTGAAGTTCACTCTTTGGGGTCCTGCACTTTTGTGGGATGGCCTCGGATGAACTGCACCGGCTTCTGATACTGGACAGTCTGGTTTGAGTTATTTCATGGAACCTGCAACATATCAGCCTTGGCTAGTATCTGGCTAGACTTGTAGCTGACTAGCACAGATGTCAGACCAGTCAGTCATCAGATGTCACCGTTATACAATCATAGTAAGCAAGGACATCATTTCAGTGATATAGCATTAATATTAACATGTCAATTAAGTGTAACTGACTAGCACATAAGTCAGACAAGTCAGTCATCAGGTGTCAAAGTTATACAGTCATAGCAAGTAACATCATTTCAATGATACAGAATTAATATTAACATATCAGTAATAAACATCATCTGGTTTATTCCGCTCCTATACATCCCTTCATATGCTATAACTTGATCCTTCCAAATCATATCAAGTACAAATTCAAATACTGATGCTATCCTTAGCATCTACACAAAAGTAATACATAAATAAAGAAAGTGAGTGACCACGTGATCAGTTGCTTTCTACTGAACAATTACTGGGAATTGAAACCAGGCTGTGGACACACTCCATTTTACCAGCTGTAAATGGGTACAAAGTTGTGCGCTCGAACTAGGGAAGGCAAAGGCAGCGAGGAAGGGGACTAGTCACCTAACCTCGTAAAAGCGGTATCTTCCATGCTGAAGCTTCTAACAATTTATTTCCCTAAGACAATCTCTGGTCATGGGACTGCCTTTATCTTCGTAAGCGATAATGCATTTAATATCGACGAGATACAGCATTAAATATAATAAATATTTTCTATTTGGCTGTGGGGCTAGTTTTGATACGTTTTTGTACAAGCAACCATCTTCCACTAAGCACATGAATAAATCATATTAAAATAATAATACGTTATATCAATGAATATTATACAGGCATATTTTGTGAATTCTAAATGAACCTGTAATACAAAATAAAAGAAATTATTATACAGGATAGCTATCGTAAATTCGCTTACCCTCAGACTCCAGACACTTAGACTGAAATTTTCTGGCGATCCGCTCACACTTCAGATGGATTTAGAGTCGTGGCGTTATCTGCCCTCAGTCTTGCCTCAACCTCTTGCGTTGTGTATCTCTCTCAGTTTACCGATCCGCTTTAAATACGTATAGCGCGGACGTATCGGAGAGTACCGACGTCACAGCTTAAACCTAACCTGAAAAATCCTTCCCGAACAGTGATTTCGGCAGATCTGTGCGTCGACTGAAATTTTGCCTTTATCATTCTCGGCATATATAATATCCATATTGTTCCATCTTATCTAGTTTTATACAGCGGATAAAACTCTATCTTCCTATCCATGTAAATTCCCAAACTGTTATTTGTTGATTTTAATATTTAGCACAGAAGTGGGTTTACCTGCTTTTAGCGTAACTGTGGGCAGCCGAAATACGCATATATCTCCGTAAATGAGAACTTCCTACCGTTCCATCTTATATGCAGTTATACACCATCCTTCCCTGTACTGAAATGTAAAATCCTTTTCATACGGATTCCCTTCTGTTTTTATTATCGTTGGCGATTTCCTCTGTCCGATACACATTTCGCTGATACGCCGCCATTTTGAAAGCGGTCGTTCGATCGTAGACGGGTTTATAAATCTAACTGATAGATAATCCAGAACGAGTGAAGTAAGTATAGTGCCCATAACTGGTAGTCATTATCTTTCCATGTCAGGAATAATTACTTGAAGGTAGAAGATTTTAAGCGTATATATATATATATATATATATATATATATATATATATATATATATATATATATATATATATATATATATATATATATATATATATATATATATATATATATATATATATATATATATATATATATATATATATATATATATATATATATATATACCCTTTAGCTCCCCGAGGAGCATCTTCTTCTTCTTCTTTGATCCTTAGTCGCCGACCGTCAAAGCAGTCAGTGGCCATCACGCCTAGTGTACGTCTTGTAGGGCAACAACAAATTGATTCCTCTTTGCTCGGTCGGCGGCCATCCTTCGTACAGTGTCCCAACTCTGGTTCATTCTTTGCATCTCAGCCTCCACAGTCCTCCGCCAGGTTGTTTTTGGTCGGCCTCTCTTTCGTTTTCCTTCAGGGGTCCAAAGCATAGCTGTTCTTGTGATAGGATCGGGGTCTCTTCTGAGGACATGGCCAACCCAGCTCCAGCGTCTGCCAGCTATGATGGTGTGCATGTGTGACCGGGGGTAGAGGAGACGGTGTCACGGCACCAAATCAAGTCCTATGTGACCGGGGGAGGTGGAGGATGTGTCACGGTAGTGAATCAAGTCTAGTGTGACAGTGCCTTTGTGGAAAGGGAGGAAAATCTGTAGATCGCTTGTGCTAAGGGAAATAATCACAAGACTTTCTTTACTGTAATTCATCTGTGCAAGACTGGTTATACTCCAGAGATGTTGCTTCCAGAAGTAAGGAGCAACCAAGGTAATTAAAAATACTCGTAAGGGTCTTTGTGGTTTTAAAACCGAACTTGAAGGGTTGATTATAAACAGCAACTTTAACAGTCAAGGAAAATTTCATTAGTGCAGTATATTTGTTAAGTCTCAGTAGTTATATAAGATATCCTTTATTTCATCTAGTTTCCATGTAAAAAGTGGCAGCTCCAAGCTTATTTCTAATAATGCTGAAGACTCCACGGTGACACGCCTTGATATCCGACCTTTTGGCTAAGACCATTGTGTCTTAGCTAGGGGCGGGGCGTGTGACTCATGCGAGTCTAAAATATGCGACCTCATGCGAGGAAAAAATAATGCGACCTCATGCGAGGAAAAAAAAAAAAAAAGGTGGGGAGGAAAGGAAAAATTGCCAGCTTTAGCCTCGATGGCAAAAGGCTTACGGCTCTTCAGTAGTCGTATCATGGCATGTCTATACACTGTGGAAATCCTAGCTACATTATAATTTGAACGAGACTTTGATTAAAACTAGTCGAACTTACGAATCGTGGAGTAAACCACAATATAATTGTAGCAGGGGTTAGTGCTGGTTCACTAATGACCCTGGTTGGTAGGGGATCCCTAGACGGTTATATACTTGTCCTAACCGTATGAGTCAAATGCTTTGTGTTCTCAGTAGGGGATGCGCCATGTTGCTCCACACCCCAAAAGAGAACGCTTTATGTTGGTTTGACTCTAACTCTGAGATAACTGTCTCAAGCTCTGACTGGTTACTATGATACATGTCTTTATATATACTAGTCCGGTACTATGGCTTGCCGGATGAAATATTTCTTATTGGAGTTAAGACCGGAAACCTTCTTATGATTGGTTTTGGGGCCTAGCTGACTGTTGAAATAATCTTTAACCTAACTAACTACGAAACCTTTAGTCTAAAATTATTGCTTCTAAGTGAGGATGACCAACCGTTGTTCAAAGTTCTCTCTAATCTAAATGTTTTCCGGTCTGACTTGTATGGAGGCCACACTAGGTTTGATGACATCATGGGTTCATGTGTGCCGTGACTGATGATGTCATTGATTCTTGACTAGTGTTTTATTTATTTCTAACTAGTCATTCATAAGTACTTTACTATAAGGCTAACAGTTGCAGCGATGTAGTAGGCCACACTGTTACATATGTCCTCTTGCTTGCTCCGAGTAAGCAGATCTTGGTTGGTGATGGTATTCGGCCAAAAGATTCTGTGAATTTTTCTTAGGCATGTTGTGTGAAAAGAAGACAATTTCGACATTTCCTTCTCTCTAACTCTCCAGCATTCCGCACCATAGAGAAGCACAGAAAGCACACAGCTCTGATATAATCTTAATTTTGTGCTTGTGCTGTATTGAGAGGACTTCCAGATGTTGTTTAGGCTAAAAAGGCTGTTCTTGCCTTATTCATTCTGATGTTGATGTCTTTGCCTGCCCCGCCATCTGGTGTTACTATGCATCCTAGGTATGTGAAGGTGTCTGTCTGTACCAGTTGCTGATTGCTTACTGATATGGGCTCAGGGTTACTCACATTGAGCGTCATGACCTCTGACTTCTTTAAATTGATGTTCAAGCCCACCTGCTGGCTAAACTTATTAAGTCTATCCGTTTTTTTCCTGGATGTGTTGATGTGAATGTGCTAGCAGTGCAATGTCATCTGCATATTCCAGATCTTCCAATGTAGAATATGTAGTCCATCTTATTCCTCTTGGACTGCCATCTGTTGTCTGGCGCATCACCCAGTCTATGACTGTTAAAAATAGAGTGGTTGATAAGGGGCATCCCTGTCGTACTCCTGTCTTCACCTCAAAGGTTAGGTTGCTCTGCCCAACACTACACGTAAAGTTGGCATACAGGCTTTTTATGATTGACACTATGCAGCTTGGAATTCCATAAGCCCTCAGTATTTTCCATAAACTGTCCCTATGTATGCTGTCAAAAGCCTTTTCAAAATCAACGAAATTAATGTACAGCTGTCTTTGCCATTCTGAGCACTGCTCTATAATGTTCCTGAGAGTGAATATATGATCTACGCATCTTCTGTTCTTTCTAAATCCTGCTTGTTCTTTCCTCAGTTTGTGGTCTACTGCTTTTGAAATTCTCTGTATAATTATCCTGCCTAGTATTTTGCTGGGAACTGAGAGAAGAGTGATTCCTCTCCAATTATTGCAGTCTGCAAGATCTCCCTTCTTGGGCAATTTGACAATTATTCCGTTGTTCCACTCTGATGGTGTTGTCCCCGTTTTCCAGACTTGTGCAAATAGTGGTTCTAATAGTTCTGCTGCTAGCTCAGAGTCTGTCTTAAATAGCTCTGCATTAAGTTATCATGGCCAGGAGCTTTTCTGTTCTTAAACCCTTTGATTGTTGTGATGGTTTCTTCTTTTCGCGGAATGTCTGTATTTACATCTAGATCTTTTTCAGCCTCAGGAACATTCAATTGTGTCTCTGCCCATCTTGTTTCCTGTCCCTCTGCTGTCGTGATGAGATTTCCTTGCTTACCTCTTACTAATGTAATATTGTTTGCACCTCGTTTTCCACTGATGAATTTAGTTATTTTGTATACTGTGCTTTGTTCATTTCTCAGTGCTACGAGGAGCATAGGCCTTCAACAAACACATGCCAAGTCTTCCTGTCCCGTGCCATCCGCTCAAGTTCTTTCCATGTTTTCCTCATCATTTTTACCTCTGTATCCAGTTCTATTCTCCATGTGTTTTTTTTGGTCTACCTCTGCCTCTTTTTCCCTGTGGATTCCAGAACAAGGACTGCCTTGTAATGCTATCAACAGGTTTCCTCAATGTGTGTCCTATCCATCGCAGCAATAGAGAACGCAGTCAGCGACTCAGCTTGACTGCCTGCGTCAGGACCAGCGAATCAGAGCTGGTCAAGACCGCACTCCACCTCCACGTGGTGGTCCTGGAAACAGTCTGCAGCAGTGCAGTCTGGCTGAGCGAGTGTGGATCGCAATGGGAAGGCAAACCCGGTCCTAAAAAATGCCGTGCAGAAGTCGGATGTGTCGACCGAAAGGTGCAGATATCACAGCTTAGGCGTAAACAGACACAACGCAACCACCGCCCTTTTCAGGGCGAACGAGGAAGAAGAAGAAGAAGAAGTTCCACTGGCACTTGTCTGGTTCTTGTCATCAATTCCACATTTGTGACTTTATCATACCATTTCAGTCCTTCTTTTCTACGCAAGCACCCGTTTATAAAAGTCTGTAGCTTTTTGGTTGCTCTTCATGTCTCAGAGCCATACAATATGACTGACTTGACATTTGAGTTGAAGATTCTTATTTTCGTGTTGGACTTGATTTCTCTTGTTCTCCATATGTTTCCCAATGCAAAGAAAGCTCCTCTTGCTTTTTGTATTCTTATTTTGATATCATTGTCTATATATATATATATATATATATATATATATATATATATATATATATATATATATATATATATATATATATATATATATATATATATATATATATATATATATATATATATATATATATATATATATATATATATATATATATATATATATATATATATATATATATATATATATATATATATATATATGTGCGTGTGTGTGAGAGTTTTTTTTTCTCTTCTGCTTGTTGTGAGAGCTTCTTTTCGCCCAATCTGATGTGGTTCTGTAGGGACCATCGCCGCATGGTGCGATCGGCAGCTTCATCCTCCCAGGTATATATATATATATATATATATAAACCCACACACATACATATCAGAGTGCTTCTGCCATAGCTTTGAATTTTGAAAATGTTCCAGTGGCCACAGAGATGTTGATTTTTCTATCCATATTTTAGTTTTGTGTAAATGCCTCCTTCTTTTTTTTTTTTTTTTTTGGTAGCTCTTGTTCCTGATCTATCTGTATGTATGTTTGCCCGTTCTGTGGTTGATCACGTTTACCTTAGATTTTCTACAGCTGTATATATTCTCTCTGCATATATGTGGCAGTCTGTTTTTTATATTTTTTTTACTCAGTTCTGCTATGTTGTAAATCCATTCTGGTAATCATGTTAGCTACCATGCTGGGATGTGCTGCTCCTGATAGAGCTTCATTTGTATCTACCTCAACCGTATCTTATCCATGTGTCATTAATTGCATGGTCTGTGCTCCTTTAAAATTTGTTTGCCTGTTTTAGTGTTTGGTAGTCTCTTCTATCAAGCATGGATTGTAGTGTTTTGATCTTGCTGACAATGTATACCCATACCTTTCAACCTCCTGAGACAAAAACCTGTACGCCGGACAAAGAAAATCCTTACAAACACCCAAAAATCCGTACGCAAAAAATATATTAATAAAATATACACAATACAGTTTTAAAATGAGAAATGACACATACAAATCTATTAGCATCTGAATTAGTGTGACATTAGTGTGAATTAGTAAAACATACTAATAGTCTCATGATGTTCTTTACATATAAAAAACTTAGTGATCGTGAGGTACTATTCTTTCGATGCACAGCGTTTTGTATTCTAATCAACACATGCACTTTTATCACTTTGCAGAATTGCATTTTCGGCTTAAAGTCTGCACAGCATGTATGAATGTTAATCTTACACTGTAAACAAGAAGTGAGTGTGCCCGCATTCATGGACCTCCTGCAGTCTGTGTGGATTTTTGTTATTGAAAAATAAAGCAGCGAAGTTTACGCAAACTTTTTTTCTAGTTATGTAGGGCCGACACAGAATATTTTGACATTAATTTATTGGAAATATTTAAATGATCAAAATATAACTGGAAAGATTAAGAGAACGACAAAAATAAAATACAACGAAGCAAAGCAAAAAGCAAAAAATAACAAAATTATGAACAGAATATCAAATCTGGGAAGAAAAAACGTACTACCAAAAATTTACAAAATTATTATTTAAAAGTTGGTAGCCTAGACCAGTGATAATAGATCGCTACTTTATAAAAAAATAAAGCAGTGAATCTCGACGGCTGGAATAAAGTAGGCCTACTCAACGCAAACAAAATTTTTTTTTTTAGTTATGTAGCGCCTACACAGAATATTATGACATTAATTTATCGGAAATATATTGAAGGGCAAGATATAACTTGAGAGATTAAGACAGCGATTAAATTGCAACAAAGCAAAGCAACAGCAATATTTAACCAAGTTATAAAGTACTTAGCTTTTTTTAAACAAAATGGCGTCGAAGTATCTTGGCAAGCGTGGTTGATAACAGGTAACTTTAAAGTTACGTCATGTCACGCTGATAACCGAAAGTGTTTGAGGCAGAATTCAAAGTTTTTGCCGAATTGTTGGGTATAAAAGGATTTGATTGGTTGCTCGGAGAGACCTCAGTTTAAAAACACATGCAGAGATTCCCGGAATTAAAAATTAAAAAAATGGTTTAAAAAAAACCTGGGCTAGAAAATATTTTCTGATTTAAAATTTAAAAAAACTCGGGTTGGAAAATATTTTTAGAAATTTTTAATTTAAAAAAAAAAAAATTAAAATTTTCTTTTTCCATTAATTTTTTTTTTGGGGGGGGGGGGGGGGGGGGGGGGGGGGGGGGGCGGGGGGGGGAATGGGGGAAAATCCGTACAACGAGTCTGTGCGAATGTACACTGCTAAAAGTATCAAAAACACGTACTTTGTACGAAAAATTCGTACAGGTTGACAGGTATGTATGTGGCGTGAGGTTTTATTTGGCTCTAAGATCAGTATAGTACTGACAATTACAGAAATAGAATTTCTGCAGAAAATGGTGAAGTCCCAGTGTCTGAGAGAACTACTGGTATCACAAATTAGTTACGGCTGTGAATGATCTGATCTCGAAACAATAGTAGAGAGGAGACCGACATAAAGTGCCACCTCCGCTGTGTAACTAACTGTGATATTAAAAAAAACAAGGAAACAGATTTCACTTAACAATTTTAAAAAATTTGACAAGTCGTTCAAATACAATTTCCTTATTATTTATTTAGTATATACACTATCTACTCTTGTGCTGAAGGGTGAATGTTGAAGAATGGAATGTAATGGATGTGTAAGTTTACATATGATTCACATATATTTATATATATATTACAAGTCTTCCAATTATAGGAAACAAATTTATATCAGCTGTGGGAGCCGCGCTAGCGTAGTGGTTACAACACCGCTCTGGCGACCGGGTGATTCAGGATCAAACCCGGGCGACGGCATTTGAGGATTTTTCGTCGACCGGGAATTGGACTGGATTAACTCGAGACCTGGCGAGGACATTTGAAGGAGTGTTGTCGACCAGGGATTGGCGGCTCCTGAGCCGACCCAGCTGCAATGGGTACCTCCGAAATCGGAGAGTATTTGCCTGAATGGCGAGGGACACCTGTCTCTATACAAGTAAAAAGGAATACTCACGTAAAATCAATGTCAGGTTAGACATAGTAATAACCTGAGATTTCGCCTCGAGTATTAGCGGGCGTACGAAAAAAAAAAAAAAAAAAAATATCAGCTGTGCTGTTAATCACTTATAGTAAATGTATCAGCTGTGCTGTTAATTAAGTATATAACATTTATCAGCTATGCTGTTATTATTGTCTCTTTCTACGCTAAATCACTTTCTCGTCACTGACACTAATTTTTGCTCACAATGCTAACAGAAATGGTACTAATGTGTACTCATCTCTTAGAAGTTCTTGGTTTGGTTGACACAAAACCGGCTGAAGATCGTTCCTTTAGCCCACCCAAGACTGAGGGAGACTAAAGATGTAGATTCTGTGCAATCTCTATGCTCCTGCGGAGTTCCAGGCAGCTGGACTGACGACCCACGATCTCAGTTTTTATGACACGAATAAAACCTGTAACAAGGAAAAATAGGGGCTAATTTCTGTCCTCAAGCCCACCTATTTCTATTGTATATGATATGAGCGTGATTCAGTGTCTGCATGTAGGATGAATGACAACATGGCTCAGTATGATTTAGCAATAGCGAGACAAGACAGGTGTCTACTTGCAAAACATTCTTTCTGATAAACTAATACATGGATACATTCAATAATATAAATTCAATACATGAATACATTCAATAATATAAATTCAATACATGAATACATTCAATACATGAATACATCCCATAATATGTACACCTAGGTGTGATACAACCATTTTCTTCCCCCTATAATATACCAGGCCCTCTCTGACAAGTGCTATACTAGCTGGTAACATATATCCTAACAATATTGTTATGTTCTTATGATAGGAGTATATGAGACGAGGACTGTTTGGTGATATATCAGGTGGGAGTTATATGGGACAATAGATTGGAGTTAGATGAGACAATAGATTGACTGTTTTGGTTATATTTCAGTTGGTTTTATCTGAGATAACACTGAAGTTATAGGAGACAATAGATTGAGTTATAGGAGACAATAGATTGAGTTATAGGAGACAATAGATTGAGTCCTAACAAGGACTGTTTTGGTTATATTGCAGTTGGTCTGAGATAATAGATTGAAGAAATAGGAGACAATAGGTTGAGTCCTAACAAGGACTGTTTTGGTTATATTTCAGTTTGGAGTTATCTGAGACAATAGACTGAAGTTATAGGAGACAATAGATTGAAGTATGAGTCCTATTAGTCTTCGTCTATTCAATCATATTAGGAAATAAAATCATTATACCTAATTCCCCCAAGATACAATCAGTAAACTGATACGTTCATATTAAAACAATATATGTTAAATATATATATATATACAGGTGTATCTGCTGTAGGCCTATTTTCCTACCAGTTTATAGTAAATTTATATTTACCCTCCAAGATTTAAACAGGCCAGATTTTGACTCGACTTAGCGAAGCAGGCTGCAGGTCAATGCTCTCAGGCAAGCAATAAATCAGGTTGACAGCTCCTCTCACACAGTCGGTCGTCTCTGGCTTCGTGTTCGGTGTTGCGTGCCTTTGCATAAAATCTCGCCCGATTATATAGGTAGGTGAATGCTTAAGCAAAGCTTTTGGTTGGTTCCTGGCGGAGCAAGCTGATTGGTTTCCTGCAGTTTCGTCTTTTGCTCGTACAGCCTAATTTTATTCAGTTTTCTTCCGCCATCTTGCGTGAACAAGATGGCCACGACCCACATCCGAAAAAAACAGGGCTTAAGTTTTTTCCTGGCGTAACTTCTTGTAATTTATTCCGGCTCAGCAACTGTGCGTTGATTGGCTGGGGCAAATTTGTATCCCGACATAATGATTTAACAAAGTAGTGAGGTTACACACATTCGTTTCACGACATAGCCCCATCCTTTCCTAGCTGTGACCTGTCATAGCTGAAGTGTAAACACCTGCTGTAGTTAATCATTTTGCGTCTGTCCTTCCAGAGTAATAGGGTGTCGACTTAAAAAATCCGCTCCTACATTGTCTCTTCCCGGAATGTAATTCACGGTAAAGGAATACGGCGCCAGAAGCAGACTCCACCTTAACAATCTCGAATTTAACTTTTTAGATGCAGCCAAGAATGTTAAAGGCTGATGATCGCTTTGGACAATGAAGTGTGTCCCATACAGGTAAGGTGAAAATTTGTCGATGGACCAAATTAGAGCCAAACATTCTTTCTCTATGGTCGAGTAGTTCAACTCAGCTGCATTCAGCTTCCTACTGGCGTAGGCGACTGGTAAAAGTTCCTCCGGCTGGGCTTTTGATTTCTGCAAGAGAGTTGCACCAATACCTATAATGCTAGCGTCCGTCCTTAATACAAATTCCTGTGTGATATCGGGTAGCGTAAGGATTGGTTTGCTGGTGAGTTTTGCTTTTAGCTCTGTGTAAGCTTTTTCACAATCAGCATTCCATTGGATTTTGTCAGGCTGTCCTTTCTTCGTTAAGTTAGTTAATGGTGCACACAGAGAGTTAAAGTGGGGTATGTACTTCTGATAGAACCCACATAATGACACGAATGATCTCACATCTTTCTTCGTTTGAGGTCTGGGTGCCTTCTTTAACTTCTCTATATTCTTTGGGTCAGGAGACATATGACCTGTAGAAATAGTGTGACCTAGGAATTCCAACTCCTTACAACCGATATAGCACTTGGTTGGACGTGCAGTCAATCCAGTGGCTCTCAGTCTGTCAAACAACATGGAGAGCGCTACTATATGCTCTTCAAATGTGTTGGTAGCAACAAGAATGTCATCCATAAAGTTAGTGATATGGGGATTTTGTAGAGGTTCCAACAATTTCCTCATCATTCTTGAAAAGATACTTGGAGCATTTTTCAGCCCAAAGGGTAGTACATTAAACTCGTAGTGTCCGTCTGATGTACTAAATGCCAGCATTTTCCTAACTTCTGGTTTCACTGGTATTTGGTAGTATCCCTTGCTTAGATCTACCTTCGATAAATACCTAGCCTTACTCAGTGTAGAGAACAGCTGGTTGGTGTCAGGTAATGGGTCAACCTGAGATTCTGTGATCGCATTAAGCTTCCGGTAGTCAATACATAACCTGTGTTCACCACTCGGTTTTCTCAATAGCACCACACTTGAGCTATAGGGAGAGTCTGACTTCGAGATAATTTTCTCCTTCAACAGATAATCAACTTCCTCCCTTAGTGCTTGGGCTTTTGCATAGGGTATAGGGTATGTTCTCATGCATACTGGGGTAGGGTCTGTAACCTTCATGTCGTACTCTAACAGATTCGTACGACCTGGCTTATCTGTGAGCACATCAGCATGGGTTTCCAACACTTTCTGAACCCTCTTCTTCTGCTCTGGAGTTAAATGTTCACTAATATTTACTTGAACATAATCCTCTGTAGTTGTGAGTGGATACTCCATAGAGTGAAGTGGTTCACCGTGCATTTCTGTTGCAATGGCTAGGGTCATGATATGTGCAACTTCTGATGATTCCTTGTCATAGTATTTTTTAAGAAGATTGACATGATATACCTTCTCCTTTCCTTTCTTGTCAATCTTATAATTGGTCCTGGAAAGTTTTTCCAGTATGACATAGGGTCCCTGCCATCCAATCTGCAATTTATTATTGCTGCTTGGCAACAGTAATAACACCTTTTCACCCACCTCCAGTTCCCTATCCTTTGCTTTTTTTTGTTGTAGTAGGCAGCATGCTTCCTCCTGGCCTGTCTTAAGTTATCATTGGCCAGTTTCCAACCGGCTTTTAATCGAGATGTCAACTCGTTGACGTACTGGTATGAGGAAGTCACTGTTTCCTCTGCCTTTTCATCAGTCCATGTCCGCAGCAATGCTTCCAGTGGACCTTTTATTGGTCTTCCAAACAACAATGTAGCTGGAGCCAATCCAGTTGAATTGTGGGGTACTTCCCTATATGCAAATAGTGCAGCGGGTAAGTATGTATCCCAAGTATCAGGTTTTTCACTCGCCAACTTTCTAAGGATTGAAATTAGCGTACCATTGAACCGCTCTACTTGACCGTTCCCTTGGGCATGGTAGGGACTACAATGATAGTGCCTGGCTTGAAATATCCTGAATACTTCTTGTGTTAGCTTTCCCTTAAACTGAGACCCATTGTCAGTCAATATCTGATGCGGGAAACCTAATCGGGTAAATATTGTCAACAGGGCCTCTGCCACGTGCTTTGAATCTATAGCTGACATGGCCACTGCTTCTCCCCACATAGAGCAAGTATCAACCAAGGTTAAGATGTAAGCATTTCTCTTCTTGGTCCTAGTGAGGGGTCCAACAATATCTACTGCAACACGTTCAAAAGGGGTTCCCATAATAGGCATTTCTCCCAGTGTTGCTGGTGCAGTCCTATGCTTAGGAGCTACTCTTTGGCATTCTGGACAGGATCTTACATATCTTTTTATGTCCTCTGTAATTCCTGGCCAAAAGTAGTGACAGGCTATCCTTTGTCCAGTGGCCCCTATTCCCATATGTCCACTGAAGGGTATAGCATGTCCTAGCGTCATAACCTTCTCCCTGTAAGATTTTGGCACTACAAGCTGTCCATGCCCTTTAGGTCCTGTTCCAGCTTTTCTGTATAGTAGGCCATTTTTCATATACAAGTCTCCTTTCTCTGGAGGGTTATGGGCTTTAGGCAATTTGCCAAAACAAGGCTTCAATGTGCTGTCTGCTGCTTGAGCCTTTTTCATCTCTTCTGGATGAGTATTGATAGGATTCTCCTCCATTTTCCTGGAGCTTTCCCTGGTCTGGACTGTTGCCATAACTACAGGTTTTATAGGTTCTCCAAGGAAAACATACCTACACCCCAAAATCAAAGGGTAAATAGGGTCGTCCATCACTGCTGCTTTGATTTCTCCTTCCACATAGCGAGATCTTATGTTGATTCGGGCTATGGGTAATGTCATGGTTCTTGCTCCCTTGATCGGTCCTCTGATTTCCACTGTTTCTGTGGTTATCTGGTCAGGACTCACTAGAGAAGAGCACACAACTGAATCAAAGTCCAATCCTGTGTCATATAAACACAGTACTTGAGTGCCATTCACGGTCACTTCCTCACAGACAGGGGGTGATGGAAGTCCTTCTGACTTACTGCCATTTCCTTCCTTCCCTGATTCCCTGTTGTAAGACATGCAGCATGATGAGGAGGATTCTTCCTTCTGCAGTCCGCAGTATTGTGGTTACTCATTAGACAAGTTTTACACCACTTTCCTTCCTTCCGGTAAGGTGTCTTATCCGATCTTAGAGGGTTTTTGTCCTTTTGGTCAAATCTTTGTTTGTTCCTTGTGGTATGGTCCTTTTGTTCATATTTGGTATAGTTTTGTGATGATTTGAAGTTTTCACCCTGCTTCTTCTTATTTCCTAATAATTCTGCCTGAGCTGCTTGATATCTCTCAGCAACAGTTACAATATCTTCCAATCTCTCTGCTCCTTGTTCCATGATAAACTTCCTCATTTCTTGAGGCATGGACTCTTTCACTTGCTCCATCATTATCATTTCTTTCAGATCCTGACACTTTCCTAAACTACTCCATTTTTCCAAATAAGTTTCCAATCTAGCAGAGAATTGGTGATAGTTTTCTCCTGGAAGAAGTTTAGCTGTTCGGAATTTCTTTCTATATGATTCTGAGTTCTTTTCATATCTCACAAGCAGTGCCTGCTTCAGGATTTCATAATCTTCCTGGTCATCTCTTGAGAGCTTCAAATATACATCGTAGGCAACACCTCTCAATCCCTGAGATAGTTTAAGACTCCACTTTTCTTTCACTAAGCCATAGGTAGTGGCAAGTCTTTCGTATCTATCCAGGTACGACTCAATGGCGTCTTCTTTCTCAACAAATGGGTCCAGATGAAAATTCATGGCCCCACTTGAGGTGCTCTGGATGGAGCTATTCTCAGAGTGAGGTGAGCTACCACCATTATTGCCAGTATTTGCCTGAATTTCAAGCTCTTTTAATCTCAACTGATGGTCTCTCTCTGCTTGTAATTTCCTTTCCTCGGCTTCAATTTTCTTTGCCTCATTTTCAGCCTCCCATTTCTTGGCTTCAATTTCTAATCTTTTGGTTTCTCTCTCAGCTTCCAGTCTTTTGTCTTCTCTCTCAGCTTCCAGTCTTTTGTCTTCTCTCTCAGCTTCCAGTCTTTTGTCTTCTCTCTCAGCTTCCAGTCTTTTGGCTTCTCTTTCAGCTTCCAGTCTTTTGGCTTCTGTCTCTAATTGCAACTTTCTTTCTTCCCTATCCATGTGTTTGTCCACTTCTGTTGTGACATACTGAGTAAGAGCATCACCTGTCATGTTTAATTCCTTACCCATCTGCATGATCGCAGTCCTGAACTTCACTAGATCAGCCATGGCGTTACTTAGATAGGGTATGTAAATTTACTATAACCAAATTATTGTAATTAAACTTAATTAATTAAATGAACAAATAATTTCCGTGCAACTTTGTGAGCATCAACTATTTACTGAGTACTAAATGGTACTCCTCCTAAGAAAACAATAAAAAATTCTATTATTGAATTTCTCAAAAAAAAAATTCTTATGTTATCTATGGGTGGCACAAGATAGAGTGTAGATAGATGAATAGACTAAGTATGGCTCAAGATATACAGAAATATCCCAGGAACGAGCCACCAGTGTGGCGTGAGGTTTTATTTGGCTCTAAGATCAGTATAGTACTGACAATTACAGAAATAGAATTTCTGCAGAAAATGGTGAAGTCCCAGTGTCTGAGAGAACTACTGGTATCACAAATTAGTTACGGCTGTGAATGATCTGATCTCGAAACAATAGTAGAGAGGAGACCGACATAAAGTGCCACCTCCGCTGTGTAACTAACTGTGATATTAAAAAAACAAGGAAACAGATTTCACTTAACAATTTTAAAAAATTTGACAAGTCGTTCAAATACAATTTCCTTATTATTTATTTAGTATATACACTATCTACTCTTGTGCTGAAGGGTGAATGTTGAGGAATGGAATGTAATGGATTTGTAAGTTTACATATGATTCACATATATTTATATATATATTACAAGTCTTCCAATTATAGGAAACAAATTTATATCAGCTGTGCTGTTAATCACTTATAGTAAATGTATCAGCTGTGCTGTTAATTAAGTATATAACATTTATCAGCTATGCTGTTATTATTGTCTCTTTCTACGCTAAATCACTTTCTCGTCACTGACACTAATTTTTGCTCACAATGCTGACAGAAATGGTACTAATGTGTACTCATCTCTTAGAAGTTCTTGGTTTGGTTGACACAAAACCGGCTGAAGATCATTCCTTTAGCCCACGCAAGACTGAGGGGGACTAAAGAAGTAGATTCTGTGCAATCTCTATGCTCCTGTGGAGTTCCAGGCAGCTGGACTGACGACCCACGATCTCAGTTTTTATGACACGAATAAAACCTGTAACAAGGAAAAATAGGGGCTAATTTCTGTCCTCAAGCCCACCTATTTCTATTGTATATGATATGAGCGTGTCTCAGTGTCTGCATGTAGGATGAATGACAACATGGCTCAGTATGATTTAGCAATAGCGAGACAAGACAGGTGTCTACTTGCAAAACATTCTTTCTGATAAACTAATACATGGATACATTCAATAATATAAATTCAATACATGAATACATTCAATAATATAAATTCAATACATGAATACATTCAATAATATAAATTCAATACATGAATACATCCTATAATATGTACACCTAGGTGTGATACAACCATTTTCTTCCCCCTATAATATACCAGACCCTCTCTGACAAGTGCAATACTAGCTGGTAACATATATCCTAACAATATTGTTATGTTCTTATGATAGGAGTATATGAGACGAGGACTGTTTGGTGATATATCAGGTGGGAGTTATATGAGACAATAGATTGGAGTTAGATGAGACAATAGATTGAGTCCTAATAAGGACTGTTTTGGTTATATTTTAGTTGGTTTTATCTGAGATAACACTGAAGTTATAGGAGACAATAGATTGAGTTATAGGAGACAATAGATTGAGTCCTAACAAGGACTGTTTTGGTTATATTGCAATTGGTCTGAGATAATAGATTGAAGTAACAGGAGACAATAGGTTGAGTCCTAACAAGGACTGTTTTGGTTATATTTCAGTTTGGAGTTATCTGAGACAATAGACTGAAGTTATAGGAGACAATAGATTGAAGTATGAGTCCTATTAGTCTTCGTCTATTCAATCATATTAGGAAATAAAATCATTATACCTAATTCCTCCAAGATACAATCAGTAAACTGATATGTTCATATTAAAACAATATATGTTAAATATATATATATACAGGTGTATCTGCTGTAGGCCTATTTTCCTACCAGTTTATAGTAAATTTATATTTACCCTCCAAGATTTAAACAGGCCAGATTTTGACTCGACTTAGCGAAGCAGGCTGCAGGTCAATGCTCTCAGGCAAGCAATAAATCAGGTTGACAGCTCCTCTCACACAGTCGGTCGTCTCTGGCTTCGTGTTCGGTGTTGCGTGCCTTTGCATAAAATCTCGCCCGATTATAGGTAGGTGAATGCTTAAGCAAAGCTTTTGGTTGGTTCCTGGCGGAGCAAGCTGATTGGTTTCCTGCAGTTTCGTCTTTTGCTCGTACAGCCTAATTTTATTCAGTTTTCTTCCGCCATCTTGCGTGAACAATATGGCCACGACCCACATCCGAAAAAACAGGGCTTAAGTTTTTTCCTGGCGTAACTTCTTGTAATTTATTCCGGCTCAGCAACTGTGCGTTGATTGGCTGGGGCAAATTTGTATCCCGACATAATGATTTAACAAAGTAGTGGGGTTACACACATTCGTTTCACGACAATGTATACCAGTGACAGAGGAGGTATCTATGACAAAGAAAGCATTGCTAGGTACTAGTGACACGTGAGATCTTTGACATAGAAAGTGTAACTAGGTACCAGTGACAGAGAAGATACCAGTGACTAAGAAAGTGTAGCTGGGTACTATTCACAGAAAGTGTAGGCCTATCCGTGACAAAGATAGAGTAGATAGTATCAGTGACATAGGAGATATCTATGACAAATAAATCATAGATAAGTACTAGTGACAGACGAAGTATCTATAACAAAGAAAGCATAGATAGGTACTAGTGACAGAGGAGGTAACTATGACAAAGTAATCATTGATTGGGACTATTGACAGCGGCGGCATCTTTGACAAAGAAATCATAGATAGGTACTAGTGACAGACAGAATATCAATGATGAAGAAAATGTAGAAAATGTGTACCAATGACAGTGGAGGTATCCATGTTTAAGAAACACATAGCATAGGAATGCAAGTATACCCACATGAAATGTTACATACTTCTGTCATCAGGTGGCGATCTAAACAGAACCTAGACTATGCATTCTTGATTTTGCATGCATGGAGCAGGGGAAAATATTATTTACAAGTAAGAAAAATACAGTAAATTGTATATCTTATCACAGATGTTGTCATTTTCATATTGGCATCTGTGTCAGCAGTCTCATCATCGTATGCATTATTAACATTAGCAGCACTGTCATTACTATCGTCATCACTTCTCACAATAAGTTGTAAGCTAGTGACCATAATACAATAGACCACTGGTGTAAACCTGAGTGAGCACGTGGTATACCACAGAGGAACTTCGCTCATCAAAGAGAACAAAAATGAAACATCATTTTTCTAGAACAGCTTGTAATCGGCTAAATGAAGAAAAAGACCACACGGCTGTAGTAATAATCATAATAAAGATGTGAAAGAAATGTGGGACATTATACATTGGACAGAAAACTGAAATTTTAAAGCCCTTAAGCTTAGTTAGAATAGGCAACCACGGTGGTATTATATATGTTCCTTTTCACTCTTTATGAAACATATAGCCACCACCGTAGTTTGTTCCCTTGCAGGAAGCCAGAACCAAGCATTCACATGCTCTTAGAGTGTTGGTTTCTGTAGCTATTAGTTTTACATAATGGTATTGCCAGCCTCATGCACAGCTTCATATTAGTCACCTTGTGTGATGTGGCCTTGAGAGAGCTGTAGCACTGTTTTGTCTTTGTCTCATCAGAGACCCCCAGAAACTGCACAGGGCAACGATACAGGGTGTCCATAAAAGATTGTACCCTTTTAAAAAAAATTATTCTCGCTCCCACGACGTGGTACAATGATGCTTTCTATCACAAAAGTAAGATAATCTCTGCAAGTTTTTAAGTATACCTTACAAAAACTCAAAAAAGTGCGCATGCGCGCAGCGGGTATTTCAAGTGAAAATTCACAGTTGAGTTGCAACCGGTAATTGTTACATGTCTCTCAACACACTGGTCAAGTAGGTGGAAAAAAAAAGAAATAGGTACATTCTTTTTGAGTCTTTGTAAGGTTTGCTTAAAAACTTGCAGAGATTATCTTACTTTTGTGATAGAAAGCATCCTCATGCCACATCATGGGGCCGAGAATAAATTTGTTGAAAAGGGTACAATCTTTTATGGACACCCTGCAAAATTTAAAAATTAGAGACCTACCCACCTCAAAAATATTTATAGAATGTATTATTTCTATATACACACATTGAGATTCTCGCCGGTGCTAGTGAGTTCATGCACTGTGCTGAGATCCGTATGTGATCTAAGGGAGGAGATCAGAGCACTGATGGAGTTGTCCGTGTGCAACGAAGATGTTCCTTAAAACCAAAGCAAACCTTTGATGATAAGGAGAAAATAGTTAATTCAATGTCATTTCACCATCAACATGTTCTATGTAAATATAGGGAGACCAAAAAACACATGAAGACAGTAATTAGACATGGACATGACATGTATAGTGCATGGGGGTTAGCCACATTATCATGTTAAACAATTTGCCACATAAATCACTGCTATAGTGCTCCAAAGGAAAATAATGATGATACATACAATTAACTTGTGGGTGATGATGATATTAATGATGAAGAAGATAATGATGATGATGAAGAGGATTAACAAAAAGACATTGACAGACCATATATGGACAGCACATGACAGGAAGTCTTAGAGTGCATTTATTTAAGGCTTATGCTCCATAGTGACCTGAAATGTATTGAAATAATGAACTGCTCTATATCTGGACACATCACGATCAATGTTTTACCTGCCTTATCAGCTTCAGTCAACCAATACAATATGCTCCCCAAGGAATATAGGCCTTCAACAAACACATGCCGCAGCCTCCTTTTGTAGGCAACCAGCTCAAGGTCTTTCCATGGCTTCATCATTTTTATTTATGTCTCCAGATTTTTTTCTCAGTATGATCTCTGGTCTGCTACTACTTTTCTTGCCCTGAGCATTCCAGAATGAAGACTGCCTGGTAATGCAATTAGCCTTTAGCACGCTGCATTCTTTGGCGAAAATTTTCGCCTGCAGCTGCATTCTTTTTCACAGCGTCCCGTTTCTATAGTGGGTGACCCTTAATGTCTATAGTTTTTGTGTTTCTTGGTCAATTGCTATCATTTTTGGAATTTATATAAATAAATGAATGGTGAATCTGATGATATAAAATTTGTTTGTGTACATATTAGATGTGATAGGAAGAGAGGAAAGGAAAGATGAAAAAAAACGAAAAAAAAATTTAAAATAATAAAAAAATATTTTTTTTTAATTTTAAAATTAAAAAAAAAATTTAAAAAAATAACCAGCAAACGAAGGGTCCATATCCCTTGCATCTCAATGAAAGTCATTTGACCAATAGACCAATACAAATCAAATGACGATCTTTTTATTACACCCATCATCAGTAGCAAAGCAACAAACGCTCTCGTCAGCTGTGACATTCGGCCGAAATTCTAAATCTTTCCGATATTCCTAGTCCTAACCCCTAACATTATACATACTTGAAAGGCCATTTTACTTTCGTTTCCATCTCAGCCATCAAACATATTCTGAGAAACGATATCAGCGCTTATAAAGACAAAAATCTTATCCCCACCGCATGGCGTCAGAATCCAATAAAATTAGAGCAAAATGGCTGCATGTTGATGCCGATTCATTTCGATTTAAAAAATTTACAAAAAATAAATGCTGATACACCCATCGCTTTTTTAAGATCGGAAACGGAAGCTAGCTCTCTTGAAAATAACATTAGAACTTAACATCCGGGGCTGAAATCACGTGTACACAAGTCCTCATGCTAGAAACGATGAAATCCGTAAGGCGACACACGGTGCCTCCAGCTGTCAGAACAATGTTTTTTTTGGCGACACATGTCGCCCGCAGCGTGCTAAAGGTCAGACTTCCGCGATGTGGGTTTTTAATACATTGTCAGTGTCTTCTTCTCACATTGTTCCACATATACATCATCACTAGAGACATTATGTTAATCGGGACCCAAAGATACAGCAATAGTGAATGCAGTCAGTGACCCATAGCTTGACTGCTTGCATCAGGACCAGCGAACCAGAGCTGGTCAAGAGCGTACTCCACCTCCACGTGGTGGTCCTGGAAACAGTCTGCAGCAGTGCAGTCTGGCTGAGCAAATACGGGTCGCAATGGGAAGGCAAACCCGGTCCTAAAAAATGCCGTGCAGAAGTCGGATGTGTCGACCGAAAGGTGCAGATATCACAGCTTAGGCGCAAACAGACACAACGCAACCACCGTCCTTTTCAGGACGAACGAGGAAGAAGGAAGTAGAAGAATTATGTTAATCATTGACACTAACAAAGCACTGACTAACATCATTTCTCTGTCACTTTAAGCTTGAAGACGACATACAGGCAGTACCTGGCTTTATCACGTCTATGAAAGAGGCCATTGGAAAGAATTATTGGGAGTGGTTCTCATTAGAGTTTTCAACTCTGGGATTTATAGGTGAGATTTAGTCATACAGTTAGAAATTTCTAATAGAGTTTTGAACCACTTGTTTTAAATTAACAAAGACAAATTAAAAGCTACCAGGGAAACAAATCAATAATTTTATTTTACCCTATTTGCACTAACTGGAAATGTGAAATGATACCATGATCAGGTATCAGCAATCAAAAGTATTAAATGAAATTAGAGACACTATATATTCTCATTACAACCCATCAGAGGTTGAACGGGACACTTTTTCTTTGTAATTAAAGACACAAAATGAAAGCTTCATTATTAGAATTATAATAATAGCCCCTTCAGTCATAACTGATTATGGAAATGCACCTCTGAGGTGGTAACTTTCATCTGCTTTTTTTTTCCTGGTGTTCCTTTTGATGTTTTCTCCTCTCTTCTGGTTGCCATGAGAGCTTCTTTTCGCCCAGTTTGAGGTGGCGCCATAGAGAACATCGCCACGTGGTGCGATCAGCAGCTTCATCCTTGCAAGTTACTGGATTTATGTCCAGATCACCTTCCATGCAGCTGACATGGCAAAGCCAGAGTAGGCTGCACTGTCTAAGCAGTGTACATATATATATATGCTTTGAATTCCAGCACGTGACAACACCTCGACGTTTGTCACTTTGTTCTTCCACGAAATAGGATGTGACATAGACACCGTAGTTGGAAGGTATTGAGCCTTCTTTCTTGCTTAGCATAGGTTGTCCATGTCATATAGAAGTGTACTGGTGATGCAGGCATGATGTACCACAGCTTTGGTCTTCATTATGAGTTTGGAGTTTCCCCAAACATGCGTTGCGAGGCCAGCAAAGGAGATTGCAGCTTTGTCAATGCGGCTGTCAATTTCTGTATCCAGAGAGGGTTTATCATTGATGGTAGACCCCAGGTATGTGAAGTGGTGTGCCACTGTCAATTCATAGTTATCAATAGTGATGACTGGTGCAGCATCAACATCCTGACCTAGCACATTTGTTTTCTTAAGACTTATTGTGAGGCCAAAGTCCTTGCATGCTTGGGTGAAGCAATTCATCAAGCTCTGAAGCTCCTGTTGACTTTGAGTGACAAATATTATTAGAATTATAGAATGTTGTCAAAGATCTCTGCTCTGTGAGAAAATGATCTTAGATGTATATATGTGTGTGTGTGCGTGCGTGCATGCGTGCATGCAGGTACGTGCGTGTCTGTGTGTATCTGTATGTTATTATATAACAATTAATTATGAAGTTACAGATTCTGAGGAAGTCCAGCAATTTAAATATTAAATGTTAGATGTCTACTTACACACTTGTGTGTGTCTAACTTTCACCCTGTATAGTTTTTGGGGTCTCTGAGGAAGCAAAGAGAGAATGGAACTACTCCCTCTGACATGAGGTAATTAATATGACGTTGTGCCTGGGGTTGGTAACCTCATCATGAAGAGCAAATTGCTACATAAACAAACCACTGCTGCAGAAGCACATGAATGTTTTGAGGCAGACTTCATGCCAGGAAGTCAGCTGCAGTAGTAGCTCCATACTCCACAAGGAGCAAACAATAAAATGATGATGGTGATTATGATGATAATGATGATGATGACTTTAACTTTCAGATGGATGCGCAGATGTTAAATTATCTGGCAACTGATGAAATCTGACAGGAAACTATAGCACCATTTGTTGATCCAGTACATTGAAGCTGTCAGAACATTTGTAGGTTTTTGTCGAAGAGACCTCCTGTCACTTACATTTAACACTAGCCAGGGGACTTTACATGATACTAGTGTTAGCAGTTTGATTGACTTGAAGAGTCTAGCATCTGTGTACAATTATAATTTCCTTCTCTCTTTGTCTTAAATAAATATTAAATTCCTAGATTTTTTTTCATTTCTTGCTGTCGTAATTTATTTTAAAGATGTTACTGAAAAAAAAGAGGAATTTTGTTCCTCTATCACTTACCTACAGGTGGAGAAGGAAGTGTATGTCAATTATTTACAGCAGGGGTTCTCAACCCTTTTTTGCTTGAGGGTCCTGTTTTGAGCCTCATTTACTTCTGTGGCCCCCCTCATAGTCGCTGTTAGTTGGAAAAAAGCTACTTTACCATCTTACTGTGGCCCCCTAGAAATACAGCATGGCCCTCTGGGGGCCATATGGCCCATATTGAGAACAACGTTTTGTAAAAACAGGACTTCCAAATTTAACAACATCTACATACCTTGTGACCTGTAAAGTTCTAGGGAGTCTCTTTGTAAAGATAAAGAAAGATTAGCACTATTGCACCCTCAGGCATGTCGTAAAGGGTGACTTATATGAGGTTGTGCATGTGGCTGACAATCTGCCATTTTTGACTTTTACAGGGAGATTATTCAGATCTGAAGATGCCCTTAAAATGATGGAGTTTTTATTAATGTTCTACTCCACCAAGCCTTGTGATTGGCTGTACGATGATTACCTCCAGGTCAAAATGTGTGGACATGGAGAGATATGGGTAAGGTGTTAAATCTGGTTTTCCTTGTATGCACTGAAAACCGTTACTTTTACTCACAAGATTATTTGTTTGTTTTTTTGTAATTTCTGTAAAAACAACTTTTCTCCTGTTATGTGTTTGTCTTATTTTTTGAAGATGCAAGTTGCTACCTTCTGCCCATCTCATTTATGGTGTAGTATATTCCATTTCCACCCATGTGTTACCGGGGCCCGAAAGGGGAGCAAAGAATAGTAACAATGTACCCTATTAGGCATGTCGTAAAAAGCGACTAAGGAGAGTTGGGCATGGGGCTGGTTACCCCATCCCATAAAAAAAACTTTTTACCACAAAAACTTCAACAAACATGGACAAGTCAAATAAAGAATATAAATCAACTCAGCCGCCCAAGACAGAAGAAGGTCCTCTGGAAACGAGGCGCATGAAGCAACCTAGAGAAAGCCGAAAGGAGTCTGGGTTGCCGAATAACCTTTTTTCATCTAGGAAAATCTCCAGGATTGGCACCTGGAATGTTCGCGCAGAGATGGACCAAAAAACACACGGAGAAGAGAACTGGAGACAGAGGTGAAAGTGGTGAGGAAAACATGGAGGGAACTTGAGCAGATGGCACAGGACAGGAGGACTTGGCATGTGTTTGTTGAAGGTCTTTGCTGCTTGGGGAGCTAAAGGGTATTGATTGATCTTCCATTTCAACTTTTATCTAGGTGCCTCTTATGAAAATAGATATGTTAGTGTCACTCTTAGATTTGCTGAAAATGTAGTTTTAAACCATCACAGCTTTAACACATCTGCCAAATTGTATGATTCATCATCATCATTCCTTTCCGTTCCCCATGGAACATAGGGCTGAAACAGTTGCTCTCCATCAATTTTTATTCTGGGCTGTCTTTTTCAGTTGTGCCCAAGTCATTCCAATTTCCTTAGCCTCTTCTTCCACAGTTCTTCTCCAAGTTCTCCTTAGCCTCCCCACTCTTCTTTTCTCTTGTTAATGTTAATTAATTTTGTTACTGTTGTTGGTCGTGTTGCTGTTAGTGGCTTTAATATTGCTGCTGTTTTTAGTTTTTGCACATTAATTAGAAATTAATATAAAATTGGATGAATGCAGTTTGGGAATATTCAGTTTATACTGACATTAGTTGCTTGTATTCCATATTAGTCAATTATTACCCTCCTTCATTGTTCAAAATTATTGACACTGCATATATTTAATGTCAGTCAATTCTTAACTGTGGATACAACAAAACACTTTTTTTAAAGCCTGCATAGCTTTAGCCATAAGCTGCTTGTCCATCCTCATTGTCATCCTTCATTGTCATCTTTCTTATTCTGCCACATGCAGTCTATTAGCATTAATCTACTAATAACATTCTTCTTTTATTTTCCTAGCTTATATATTGCTTGGAGATGAGACACTGACATATTTTCATATTGCTTGGAGATGAGACACTGACATATTTTTATATTGCTTGGAAATGAGACACTGACATATTTTCATTATTTAAATTGTTCTTGTGACAATCAAACTCATTCCATGTCTTCCCCATACTTGTCTGCTCTTGTTTTCACTTTTTGTTAAATATCCCTCTCTGCATCTCTCATTCTCTCTCATCTTTTTCTTTCTCCAACTCTGTATGTTCTCCCTCTATCTCTGCTTCTATGTCTGTCTGTCTCTTTATCTAGTTCTTCTTCATGTTTCTCTGGTCTTTCCCTTTTTTTTGGAAAATAATTGAGCTTTTCAGGTCATGATTTTGTAAAAAAAACTAGTGCTCCTAGTACCATGTGTAAAATATCACACAAATGTTCAATAGTCCCTGACATAAGGATGAACAAGACACATAGTGCAGAAAATGACAATTCTGTTAACTCCAATAAAGTCAGTATGAGATGATATAATTAAATTTAGTGACAAATGTAGAAACAGTCTCTTATAACCATCCTCTTTATAACTTTACTAAGGTAAAATCTTCTATGCCAACTTGAGTTTACAGCATCCAGATAAGGTCCAAGAGCATGGCCAACTGGTTTTACTGATACATTGTGTGTCTTAACAGTTTTTGTGGAAATAGGTACTTGAAATGTTAAAATTAGCATACAGTATGTTTTCTAATAACATAGAAACAAACTAGACACACTGAACATAATTGAGATACTTATAAATACTAGTAAATTATACTTTAAGAACTTTGTCACTTGAGCAGAAAATAGTAAATCTTCTTTAATTCATTTTCACCTTTGACAAATGTGAAATCTTCATTCACAAATTAATTGTGACAAATCACATTTTAGCAATCCATGAAACAGTTTTCTTGCAACTTTGCAGTCAAAATGCTTGCACAAGATTAAAAATGTTGCCCGCTCTGTAAAGCCATCATTGTTCCAGCACGAGGGTGTAAGGTCTTCATTAGGTGGAACATTAAACAAACTCAAGGTAATGTAAAAATATTTAATTTGTTTTATGCAATTAAGATGATGGCATTAGAAAGGGGGTGGGAGGGGGGGGGAGGGAGGGGGAACCATAACTTGAGGAATGAAAGCCAAATATGATTATAAGTGAATAAAGTAGATGTTCATCAACAAGTTGAAAGTTGAAATGAAGCAAAGAAAAAAAAAACCTTTGCATTTTTCATTTTGTGTGTGTGTGTGTGCTTGCTTTCCCTTTCATAATCTAAAGCAGAATTTTTCATTTCACCATTATAGGTGCTGCATCTGTAAGTTGTATAAGAAAGTAAAATATTGTTCCCATTTGGTAGTACATTAAGCAGATGTGAAGGTAATTTACTTGGGTGCAAAGGCTGAAGCAGATGTTAAACTGTGCCATGCTTGAGATGAAGAACTATTGATTTGATGATTGCTGAGACCTATTTCGGGCTTTAAAATGTGTTTCTTTGTGATGTAAGGTTTACAATTTTAGAGGAGAGAGTGTATGGATGCATAAAAGAGTGACAGAAGAAAGAAACAGGCTATATTCTATATAGAATGCCTGCGGTCCACTGACACATGGAAAACACTTCTCCCCCACTTAATCAGGGCAGTTCACTATTGTGAAACTAAAAGGGGAGATTATAAGGATAGTAAAACTTGCCTCTTAGTGATCTGCAAAGAGATTACTGAAAGAATACAGAATTTAGACAGTGGTTTTGGCATCCCTTGTCACACTTTCCCTTCCCTGATTTCTATAATTATATTATCTACAATTACAGTGTATTTTGGCTCGTTTCATCCCAGGTAAAATAATAAAAGACTTATCTATTTACCAACAATGTTTACATTCAAAATTAAAACGTGACATAATGCAAATAAAACAGTCTCGAGGTTTTTGATTTTCTAGAAATATAAATAGAATTTCCAAAAAAGACATAAAGAAAACCCAGTTTATAGTGTGTTTTTACAAATATAAATTCAAGTGTTGTTTTTATAAATGCTTACAAAGACTCAAAAAAGTGTGCATGCGCGCACCGGGTATTTGAAGTGAAACTTTCGCAGTTGAGTTGCAACCGGTAATTGTTACATATCTCTCAACACTGGTCAAGTAGGTGAAAAAAAAAAAGAAATAGGTACATTCTTTTTGAGTCTTTGTAAGGTATGCTTAAAAACTTGCAGAGATTATCTTACTTTTGTGATAGAAAGTATCTTCGTACCACATATTGGGGCCGAGAATAAATTGTTTGAAAAGGGTACAATCTTTTATGGACACCCTGTGTGTGTGTGTATGTGTGCGTGTGCGCACGTGCATGTGTGTGTGTGTACACACACACATATATACACAAATACACACATACACATATATAAAAAGTGTGTGTGTCTCTTATGTGGTTGGGTTTACTTGTTATTGTATTTTATTTAGCAACAGTGATAAAACAGTGACCTTGATTGACCTCAGATCTGTCTGAAATCACTTTAGGGAAAAAAAAGGCTTTTTCTCACAAGAACAGTGTTGGTTACTTTGAAGCAAAACACTGGTTTAAGGTCTGAAAAATATTTGAAGAATTATCACAGACAATACTACTGTTGCTTAAACTAAGACTGTAATATTCCTGTATCATTTCTTATACCAGGACAAAGCATTTGGAGGCAATCAAACAAGTGTTATATCCAATCCTCCAGTTCAAAACATCATTACAACACTTCAGACATACTCAAAGTATGATATTTACTCTGCCTATAATGGCCATGAGATCTTCTGGGGAGCTAATCCCCAAAAAGATGATATAATTGACTTCTTATTTGATTCTCCTATACCATTGGCCAGGTTAGTGTTTTGTTTGTTTGTTTACCCTTGCAGTGTAATGAAAAGGTTGTTAGTCCAGCATGTTTTTTCAATAAAAGGGTAACCCAGTATAACTTACCAGTACTGTCACATGATGTTTTGAGAATAAATGCTGAGAACCTGTCCTCTGTAGGGAACTATAATGGGCTGACTGATAGTTACGTATAGTAAATAGAGTGTCTTTATGCAATTTTTTCCCACTTGTACATAAAGAGTGATACATAATTCATGTAGTGTTTACTTTGAGTGAACAATATTTGGTAACTAAGCGTGATTTCAGAAGTAATCAGACTTGGAGAGAAAATTGTTGAGGATGGAATTAACTGAGTCAGTTATTTCAGAGCTGGTTTTTAGACTGGCAAGTTAGTTTTTACTGTTACATACATAAAGATATTTGCTGTGTCTAGAGTTTTCTAAGATATACAGTTACAGGACATTTTTTGAAGTTCAAGTCTAGAATCGTAACAATAATTATTTTCTTGGTATGAATTTCTGTAGCATCGGAAATGAAAGAAACAATCAGACAAAGCTTTTGGGAAAATAAGGAAACAGCGCAAATTGCATGCCCAACATCTTTTAATGTATTTTTAAAAACTTTACTGACTGTTAAAACTGAGTACATAATTTTAGAACAGTAAAATTGAAAATTTTAGTTCTTCAGCAATTGTAAGAAATGATGGGAAAGCACAGTTGTGACCAATATGTCAATTCCTCCTGTCTTCAATTTCTTCCTTCATTTTGATGCTTTATTCAAAGATTACTGAAGACCCAATAATACCATTGTTTTCTCAGCTGAGTTTCTGTATCAGTAGTGTTCATCTGGAATGTCTCCAGACTTACTGAAGCTCAAAAGCTTGTACAGTTACCATGCTACTCAGAACGTGGGTGCAAATAAAAGCACAAGATTTGTTTTAAAGGCCATTCAAAACAACTGAAGCAGACAGAGCACATCATAATTTTTTTCTAGTCATTTTTTGATGGGTTACATGCTGGCTCTTGTTATGATAACTCAATGGTAGTTTGAATATGTAATTGAATAAGTTAGACAGTTCTAGCTGTTATTTCTTTACCCACTGCCAAGCCAGAATTGTTCTGTTGTATTGTGTTAGTAATATCAGTTCAATTGAGGCCATTTTAGCAGTATTGAGTTTTTTAATATAACGTCACAATCATTTTCCTTTGCACTCTTTATGAAGCATGAAGCCCCCACTGCAGCTGGGGCCCTTGCAGGAAGCATCAAGCATAACATGCTCAATGGTTGTTTCTGTAGCTGTTGATGTATATACGTTTTCCCGACTAGAGTTACTTGCCCTTTATGGGAACTCTTCTGCTTACCTCTTTTTCCTACTTCCTGTTTCTAAGATGGTCGATTAAACATGTCGTTATGTATTCAGTGTGTTCCGGCTTAGTGATTATGCTTCATAATATGTAATGTATGACAGCCAGCCACGTCTCATTATAATTAACAATATTTACTACACACGAAGGTAAATATCAACAGTAGCATTTTGTTTTACATGATGAGAGGCCCCAAGCACAATGTCCTATTAGTTGCCTTGTTGTCTATTAGTTGTCTTGTTGTCTATTAGTTGCTTTGTTGTCTATTAGTTGCCTTGTTGTCTATTAGTTGCCTTGTTGTCTATTAGTTGCCTTGTTGTCTATTAGTTGCCTTGTTGTCTATTAGTTGCCTTGTACAACATCCCTGAGGGTTCAGTAGTCCTATTCTTTCTTTGTCTCGTCAGAGAACCCCAGAGAACTACACAGGGTTGTTGTTGTATCTGTTATGAAGATAAAACTTCTTTAGGCAGAAGGAGCCATCAAGGCATCAATCCCTCCCTTGTTGTTTTTGTTTTTATAGGGAGGGCTCATGTCTTTAAGTTGATTAATTGTGAAACTTAAGCCTCAGAATTCTGAAATGTCATGTGCACATAAAATTACGCTTACAAACAGAAGCAGCATCAATAAATGTCTCACATGTCACTTAAATCATTTTTAAACTATATACTTCTGAGACATACAATCAAATGGTAAGAAAAAACAGCAGCTGTAAAGTTAGATTACACGGACAGTATACTTCAGGACAGAAAGCTCATAACTATATGTGCTCCAGTCATTTAGTACATACATATTAGAAAAATCCCACTAAGAGATGAACAGTTGGTCCAAATCATTGCAAATGAATAATTTACAAAACAAAGAAAAAGCATAACAAAAAACTGTTAATAAATAAAATCGTAGTGAAATCTTTATTATTTTCCCTTTCCACCCTCATGGAGCATGGAGCCACCATTTGCCAGCCCTATGCACAACCTCATATTGGTCACCTTTTACGATATTGCCTGAGGGAGCAGTGGCACTATTATTCCTGTGTCTCCTTAGAGATCCTCAGAACTAAACGAGGTTGATAAACTTTTTACATGTGTATAATTATAGTAAACAAAAAAGTAACATGTGGAAACCTGTAGTAATGCATGCTGTCTAGATCTGAGTAGCTAAAGTTATCAGTATCAGTAAATTATATCACTTGGTATAAAAATTATACTGAAAGTTATCTCTTACATCAGTGTTTCTTAATCAGGGGTGTATGCACCCCCTGGGGGTGCGAGACCTGTCTTCAGGGGGTGCGAGATCTGCCAGTGATTTCAGAAGGTGAATCATCATTAACATTATATAATACACAGAATTCCAGTGTATATGTACAAAATAGAACATTCACACCGTGAATTAAATATTGAATCTTAGTCACATTTTGTGAAAAAAACATTTTCCCAAAACATACTTGTATCTCTTTTTCTCATTTTTGGCATATTTTGTGAGCTAGAAGATAATGGCGTGCAAAACTTCTTAAAATTATGCAAAAGGGTGCGAGGCTTCTTAAGATGTTTTAAAGGGGTGCGAGGCTTATTAAGATGCTTTTAATGGGTGCAAGGCTTCTTAAGATGCTTTAAAGGGGTGTGAGGCTTCTTAAGATGCTTTAAAGGGGTGCAAGGCTTCTTAAGATGCTTTTAATGGGTGTGAGGCTTCTTAAGATGCTTTAAAGGGGTGCGGGACCTCTAAAAGTTTAAGAAACATTGTCTGACATAATGTGATGTAGAATTAATTTGTGATATAAATTATATCATAAACTGTAAAAATGAATTGACCTAGAAGTTGGAACTGCAATGGGATGTATCATTTCACTAATTCTGTTACTGATGACATTGTATGTAATTCTCAATATGGCTGAATAAATTATGGGAGGTCAAAAACTCATTGGAGAATGTCACATGCACTGATTTAAAGCATTCATAGATGAAGCAGTGATTTTGATATCATATGAATACTGAGCCCAGGTAATGTTAGCATGCTTGGATGAATTAGCCAGCTCTGCTCATGCAGATTGAGTGCAACAGCAGGTAATAGGATCATCAGTAAGGGACTCATGCTGCAAATATTTTAGTTTTTGGCTTTAATACAGCTCACATTTTATTTCTTTGAAGCCAAACAAATTAGGAAATGACAGTTAACCGCATGTTTTATATGCATGGGTCTGCACATATAGCTTTGACAGTTA
This sequence comes from Oreohelix idahoensis, assembly GCA_024509875.1. NCBI lineage: Eukaryota > Metazoa > Mollusca > Gastropoda > Stylommatophora > Oreohelicidae > Oreohelix > Oreohelix idahoensis. Next base: position 203 of record JAMPIV010018734.1, on the reverse strand, counting down.
AGCACAAGGTTTATTTGTGTGAGTCTGTACTTGGTGCTTTTGCAGAAAGGTGGGGAACAGTGAGGAAAGAATGTAAAGAATGTAAAAATTCATAATACTATGCTTCAAATATCTTTGCATACCTGGTACCAGCTGAAAGAATCAGCTATTGCACCATCTGTGTTTTCTATGCTGTACTTAGGATCTATGCAGCATAAACAGTG
>JAMPIV010018733.1:5000-135600 GCA_024509875.1 Oreohelix idahoensis | reverse complement strand
ATTAAACAATTTTATGTTATTACCCCCTCCCTTAATGTTATTTTTAACAATGTCATTTTAAGATGGGCCACGGTTTACATAATGTTGAGCTCATGCTGTCCACATACACCAGCATTAATCTTGCACAGTAACGATGGCCAGGTCCAAGGAAAAAGACTAATCAACTCTGCTCGATATTTCTCCACATCGGGCCTCTGGAGAGTAACACTCCTCATGATATGCCTAAATGTGACCGCATGTAGGGAGTATGCCTGATTCCGGACCTCTGGCGATTCAGACAAAGGCTACTGACCAGGTTGCTGCTCCAATAACGTTAAGGCCACCGCAGTCCCTGTAAAACAAGAAGGACTGTACCTTCTACTTTCATAACTAGAATTGATATTAGTTCTACAAATCTTTAGTAAAGCACTGACCAACTTTAATATACCTTATCACAAAACTATTGAGTATCAGGAGGCGGATCATTAGGCAACCACTAACTGTCAGCTTCATCTGAAACTATACGCTTAGATACCAGTATGGCCACATCTCCCCTAATGGTTTTACTAGACAGCATCTGCACATTTCCTGCAGCATTATATTTCTTTCTAGTCAAATTAATCTACGGTGCTTACAGTGTAATTGTTTTGCCACTTCCAATGCCCGTTTTTACCTTTCCTCCGACACACCTTCTGTTCAGGCTGGAAGCATTATAGGCTTTACATACTGGTCTTGACTATTGAACTACACCTTTTATACAGGCATTTTTTTACATTTTCACATTCATTGTTCGAATTCAAAAGATACTGATTGTTTCATTGACTTACCTAAAGTTAATGGATTATATTTCTCATGATAGCGTTGGTATGATTGGTTTTCGGGCATCCTTTTCTGGATAACACTTTATATCTGCCATTGAGGCTTAGGGGCCAGGAGTGGATTTAGCAATTGTATTTTGAGCTTCAGGCATTCATACGCTCTGTTGCTGTATTATAAGTATTTTTTCGGTTACGAGTGGTCTCGTACATAATCGAGAAATGTAGTGAGAGTATCTTAAGCGAGTCCTGGCCACTGGATGCCAAAGTTTGCGACAAAGTGTGGGAAAATTGTTTAACCTTCCTTTAGTCTAACCTATCAACAATAGGATAGAATTTATTAGTAAGTCTAATCGTCGTTTAGAACTTTATTGTATATATATTCCAGACCTATATGTTCAATATGGCACTTGTGGGCCAATGTCCGTGATTATCAATGGTGGGCTATTAATAAATTCATCTACCAATGTATGACGTGGTCCGGGTGGCGGGGATGGGGGGCGTGCTGTCTGCTCATGATGGGGTGGTGGGAAGTGTTAGGGGGTTTGGCCGTGTCGTGTTGCCAGATTTAGGATAGGGAAATGGTGAATGGTCTGGATTGCTACTCTAGGTTAAATTTGTGTATTTGGATGTTTATCTGTGACAGTCGGAAACAATGGCATGAGGGTGGGGATTCTTTTAATTGGACTAGTTACTTTAACATACTGTTTCGTATGACTGTGACGGTATGTATGGGCGGTATTAGGTTTGTGTGGGGATTTTTAGGTTTTCCCTTCTATGGTCATTCTTTTCCGTTTTTGCGTTGTTTTAGGATGTTTAATTCGATTATCTGGGAAACACCACTTGGGTAGTGTATTTGTTTTCTAAGGTACAGTCTGAAAAAAAATAGTTAGTGGCTTTGTGGCCTTTCAAGCGTTCATGATAAGTAGTAATTGCTGTATCGCGCAGTCGAAGGGTTTTACTGTTTGTTGTTTGCAATGCGTTCTGATTTTCTGGACCTCCCTACTCTTTTTCTATTTGAGTACCATCTCGTTCGTTCGTTTTGGGTAATCACGTAGTATAATTATGGTTAGGTATTCAATTTAGGTAATTAAGCACATTGTGCCTCTCATATGTTTTTCTCAGAAATGCACACATACCGTTTTAATGTGTTGTGGAATTAGGATAACGATTACTGTATTTATGCAGTGCTAATTATTTAACGTGGGCGCAATCCGTTACAATTGGCAGGGACGAATGCATAAATTCAAAGGGGGAAAGATTTCGAGTACATTGCCTTGGACAGCATCTGTTATTTCACATTTGCTCTTTTCGTTATTAGAATTTATTTGTTAGGTTTACATAGTACCTGTCACTTCTATATATGTGGGATTGGAAGTTTCACCGGTCACTCCCTGGCGTCCACAGATCTTAATGGGTTTTCAACTTCCACGCAAAACGGCGCGAGTATCTGCACGGAATGGCGAAGGACCACTTGTCTTGTGACAAGGGTATAATAGAAGATACTTCACGGTAAAAAATATCAATGTCAGGTTAGAAACATTTTTAAAAATAACCTGAGTTTTACGCCCGCGAGTTTTAGAGGGACGTTACCTCATAAATATTAATAAAAAATTTATACCTTTTTCGACAGCATTGACCATACATTTATACATTTGGATTTGAGGTTTATATTAGTATAATAAGCATTTTCTGCACAAGGATGATTTTCTTTTTGTATTGCGGAATATCACAGAATGTTATGTAATGCAGTAGTGTATTTTTTTAGTTGTGTCGCATTGTTTGGCGGGTATTAATGTTGGGTATGGTCAAACATTTTGATTAGTTCGGGGCGGAGCAGCAAACCCATATTGAACATTAAGTCGCAGTAGGAGAATGGAAAGTTGAATTTAATATGGGATGGAATTTGGCGTACTCCTGTACAATGCTAGATTATTTAATTGATTGAATTAAATGGATTGTGTTTGAGTTGTTAGTGCTGTACACCTATGATTGCAGGTGTCTTAGTTGTTAAGATAGGTAGTGTATGGCAGGGTTATATTTCTTGGTAGCTTTTTAAGATGTAGTATAGGTAGACCAACAATTTTGAATGCGACGATCAAACCAGAATCTCATTAAATGTTAGCTTATAGATTGTGGATATTATTATGGAACGAAAAGTTTAATTGCGCAGCCACATTTCTAAATTACCAAGGTAGATTATTAAAGATGGAAAATAAATAAATACATGGATCAGTTAACAAGTAAACTTGGCGTTCACACTGTATACCCGATATTCCACTTGTCTTCTGTTAGCAGCTTATAAAAGATTGAATAAAGGATCCGTGGCACAGAAGAACGTGAAATGGACCGCTCGAAAAACTCTTTTTACAATGTAGCGTTTAATGATGTATTAAATAGATACACGACTCACACACACCACACACACCACACACACACACACACACCACACACACCACACAATACACACCACACACACACACACACACACACACACACACACACACACACACACACACACACACACACACACACACACACACACACACACACACACACACACACACACACACACACACACACACACATTGTATGAGTAACACGACACTCTACACACCCAGGACACACACGTGTCACGACACACAACACACACACACACACACACACACACACACCTACTCAACCCCCTCCCAAAAACAAAGGATACATACCATGGGTGACCTCCCCCCACCTCCTCCCTCCTCCGACCCCCCCGATGTTGACCACCCTGAAATTTAATATTTTTGATCATACCACCCCCACAATACATAACATCGTATCACGCGCCAGCACATCCTGTTTCCTCGTGGCCTCAGCATCCATCCACACCTGTAATGCTGCCCAAAACAACCAGGCATACACAAAAAAAAACAAAACAAAAAAAAAAAAGAACAGTCAAAGGCGTGGAATCTCGGGTCTTGGCTAATGTTAAGTTCTAACTTCTTCAGTAGGACATTTCTAACCTTTCCTAGCCTTCTTTTTTTACAGTCCACCTTTCGGTAGGAGCCCCCCCTCTTCCCAGGCTAGCTGCACCTCTTTACCTCCAGTCCCCCCCCCTTACCCTGATCGCGCCTGGCGAGTCAATGGTAGGTAATCCACCCGTGCAATGCATAATACCCACCTTATTCCTTCTCCAGCCAAACCCACCGATGCAATCACATCAAGGCTATAAACAAAAAACAAATTTTTCTGCACTACCACCCATATATTTGCAAGCAATCTTAGTCCCTCTTATCTATCTTTATCTTTAGAATGAGGGGAAATTCTTACTAGTCCCAATTCTCGGCACCTAACAAACATATCCATCTCCACATCGACACCAACTTGACCAAACCCAAAAATTCACCAGTGGCCAACAAATCCCACCAACCCACCAAGCCGGAAAACGCACAATCCACCCATCAACCAAGAATTTCATGTACAATTTTATATTTTATCTAATAAACACCATACACACTAAAACAGCTTGACAGGTCGCACGGGGCGGAGTCGGAGAGGACGGTCGCAATGCACTCTACCCAACAGGAATTAACAACCCACAGACTAAAGCTCCCAACCGCCCACGATGTTTTATTTTTTCAGTATAAATAAGGTAATTTCACACAGTCTCGCTCACATCATCAACACTTAAGTCAACACTTAAGAAAAGGCTAGCACAAGCTCTCTCTCACCAGTTAGCTAAAATCAAACATTTCCTAGATGAAGATGCACGAAAATTGTTCTATATATCTCACATACAAGCAAACCTTGACTATTGCTCCAAAATCTGGGATGGTTGCTCAATGTCAGACACAAAGAGACTCCGTTCACTACAAAAGCGTGCAGTGCGTCTGGTCTCTGACAACTGCCTAACTCAGTGTGTAGATTTCTCTAAAAATCTCCAAATACTGCTCTTAAGAAAGCGCCTTCTGTTTAACAAAGCTAAATTTGTTCACAAAATCCTGTCACACAATGCTCCAGCATATCTGTGGCCAATGTTCAGTTACAATGAAAGACGCAGTCTACGCTTTAACAGATTGCAAGTGCCGAAGCCTAGGCTTGACTTATTCAAGAAAAGCTTAGCGTACTCTGCTGCTCATCTTTGGAATTGTCTTCCACATAACCTAAGAAACAACCTCAGTCCCTATTCATACAATCATAGACTTTTTGAATACTTTCTGAATTCTGATTACATGCCCCCCTAATCGGATTATCTTTTCTTATAACATCAACTGTAGGTTCTAATGACAATGTTTGTACTTTTCAACATATGTTATGTCATGCTTATAAGTAATTAATGTTAATATGAGTGTGCTATATTATTATTTTACTTTACAACGTTGAATTCCTTGAAAATGATATGTAAAATGCATATGAGAATAAATTAATTCAGTATGAAAGGTGAGCGAATGGAAGGGCAGAATGTTAGACAGGCCTGTGTGCCAAATTCTCAACCCTTTGAAAATAAAGTTCGTTCGTTCGTTCGTTCGTTCTATCTATCTATCTATCTATCTATCTATCTATCTATCTATCTATCTATCTATCTATCTATCTATCTATCTATCTATCTATCTATCTATCTATTCCTCCCTCTTTCTCTCTGAGTTCTTTTTGTTCCATGTGGAACATAAGGCTGCAACCAGAGACGGCTGTTGAGATGTTTCAGGGTGGTGCGAGGTTTCAGGGTGGTGCGGGGTTTCATGATAGTCTCTCCCCGTGCCGTACTGTCTTTTACTCTTTCGAGACTCAATTTCATGCTTTTGAATTGGATTACGCTGTACTTTCCGCACGTGATAAGATGTTGACTGTAGAATTTGACAAAAACATGACACTATAACTTTTAAAATCTTATGGTAGTAATTTTTTTTTTAAATCACAATGACGGGCACTCAGTGTGATTTGTTTATTTGTTTGTTTGGTTTTGTTGTTGTTGCTTTTTTTAAGGAATAATATAAACATGGAATACTCGAAAAACGTATATTTAAGAAATGAAATAAATGTCAAATAAAAATATTTCGTACTTAAAACTCCGAAACAATCCAGTTTCAATAATTCTTTTAAAATTTTAATGAACAATAAGTTGAGTTTTTTTTTTCTTTTTCGGATACACTTTGACGCCCCTCCCAAGACGACACCGGTGCTGCTGCACAGGTCGCAATGTGCAAGAGCCGGCCCTGCCGTGCAACGTCATAGAAACAAGACTACATTCTGTATTCTTTTAGAATAATAATATGGAAGCGTGCTGAAAGAAAGAAACATTGTCAGAGCTGTCTCTTTCAAGCCGTTAAATATCTAAATATTAAAGTCTAAGTGACTGTTAAACTAGGATTACCATATCGTTCAATGTAACAAGGAAGACAATGTTCATTTTGCTAACATGGAAGGGAGACAATATAATCAAAAATGAGGACAAAAAGTATGACATATTTATTTTAATTAATAAATGACAGCAAGACTTATTTTTTTCTTTTTTTACATACCAAACAACAATGTCATCAAATCACCTTGATTTGGTATTTATTGATATATTAAGATGATAAAAATCACGTTTTTACCCTGTATTATGCTCAATCCCAAATAGCATTTTGTTACACAATTATCGCAAGTAAATGCAACAAATTTCCTTGAGGAAGTCATATTTACACGTGTTTCAATTACACATTTTGAAATTGTTTCTGCTAACTTATTTACGGTAGTTTAATTCGCACTATAATTTGTTTGGTAAATCCCCAACTTTTCAGTCAAAAACAGAATGCTTATTTCAAACATTTTGCTACAACTGCGCTTCTTGTCATAATAAGCAACTCTATCTTCTTATAGTCTTTCAAGAAGAAAGGCTTTCTGTAACAGCTACTTCATACTCCCTGCTTGTTAAAAAAAAAAAGTCAGGTTCAATTGCGCACTTTCACACAGAAGTGCTTTCTTGTGGCTTTTCTGTGTTCGTGTTTGCGCGCGCGTGTATGTGTGTGTGTGTTTTGTTTTGTTTTTGTTTTCATCACAATCTTTATTTGTTACTGACAAAAATGTCCCACCTCTGCACACGAACATTCTGTTTCTGAATCTTGCCGGCCACTGGTAAAACATGGACATTTCTGTTCAATTCATCTGCGAATACACACTTTAATTTTACCACTTTGATTATGTTTGTACTAGCAATAACCCGTCAAAATGACGAATGCAAAAAGCTTCTGCAGCGCGTTAAGATTCATGCTCTTATGCAGACTGGTTTGCTCGTTGTGACTGACGCTGAGCTTGTCTTTGTGCCGCTTCATGTTGTCGTCGTATTGCTGCTTCTTCTAGAGTCTCGCTTGCTCGTTGTGATTGACGCGATCGTCTCTTCCTCTTAGCATCTGCAGCTCGTTTTGCAGCCATCTTATCATTTTAATCCATAATAATAAATCTGCAATACTTTAAATTAAAATTTTGTCTTGAAGAAACAATCAAAAACTTACATTTTAAGGTTATTTTTAACAGAATGATGAGTTAAATGCGTTTCTGGAATGAAACTGGGTTCTACACCGACTTTTCTTCGTTGAGTGTTACTATGTTCGGGAGAGTACATATAAGGGAAACGATACAATTAATGTAAAACTTTCAACCACAGTTGCATCCCTTTAGATGTGACCAAAGTACAAACGACGAGAATTATGGATTTTGATTTGATGATGATGATGATAATGAATATATAATGGCATTAATTCATGTTCAATTCAATATTAACGTTAAAATTATTGGTCATTTGCAATAGACAACGAGGTTTTAATTGATTAAACCTACTACCGTCTTATCATTAAAGTGCTATTCCCCCATAACATGTGGCAATAAAGAAAGAGCGAAAATTACAAAACCTTGGTTAAAATATAATGATAATCTATTTAAACAATCCAACAGCGTGACAGATTACGGGATTGTTGATAAATTATTTGCTTGATTATGTGGAGAAGGGGATGGCGAATTTAAGTCAGTCGTAGGAACTGAAATTCAAATGTGGAATTTTCGATAGACCATCTTTCATGTAATTTATTAAATTCGCAAAAAAGTCGGACATTTCAACATTAAAAAAAAAATCAGACCAGACGCACAGTTCGGTCAAAAAAAGCTGGACGTCCTGTCAAATCCGGACATAAAGTAGTCTTAGTTACACATCTAAATATTAAAGTCTAAGAAAACAGAGAACCCGCCACATCTAAACAGGACTACACAGACAAGCAGCTGTGACTGTTCCGTATGTTCCAAAGACGCTAGTGATGTCCCTCTATATGGCCTCTTGTAACTCCTAAACGCGATCGATCACTGGTTCCATCGGTTCATTTTGAAACTGGAAATAAGTCCTCGCCCATTTGCTTTGCCTCAAACAGGTTCTCAAAGCATTTTTTTTTTCAGTCAAGGAAACGTTTTAAATTGAAGGAGATCGTTGTTGGTTGTTCATAATATTACAGGTTATAAGATATGACCGGCAGCTTACTGGCGTTAAATATATTTGGCTGGCTTTATCATATCGGCAGTGAAGTTGGCACAACTAATTCATACCACCCATCTGTTCTGGACTTTGTTATCACGTTTCAAGCAATCAAAACCCGTTAGCTCCCCAAGGAGCATATGTCTTCAACAAACATATGCCAAGTCCTCCTGTCACGTGTCATAAGCTCAATGTCTTTCCATGTCTTCGTCGTCATTTTCATTTCTGTCTCCAGTTATCTTCTCCTTGTGTTCTTCAGTCTGTCTCCAGTTATCTTCTCCTTGTGTTCTTCAGTCTGTCTCTATTTCTTTTATGCTGGGGGTTCCAGAACAAGGACTGCCTTGTAATGCTATCAGTAGGTTTCCTCAATGTATATCTGATCCATTGCCAGTAAAGATTACGTTATCGTGTTTAAGGGAATCACATTCGTGTTCCCTGGTTCTCTTCCTCTTGTCTTTTTTTTTTCCATCTGTAACACCAACGCCGTTTAAACGTCTTCACCGTAAGCCGGCGACATCTGCGAAAAGACTGGTCGATAAGGTGGTGAGATGTACTGAGGCTGTACGCTGTTCAAACTCTGATGTCAGAGCATATTATATCTGTCAGACCATATGAAGTTCCCCTCCAACAAACAAAAAAAATGTTTTAACTAGTCTCTGTGCTGCGTAAGAGATAACCGTACATTTTCTAATTGCCAACTGACTATGCTGACCCTGTGTAGTTCCCGGCGGTGTCTAATGAGACAAAGAAATAATAACACTAATGCTCCATCAAACATACTATAAGGAGCTACTAACGTGAAGTTTTACATGGCACTAGCAACAACATCGCGCAAAATAAAACTGCTATAGAAACCATCACCACAACAGACAAATACCAGCGCAACAAGATGAGAAAACACGCTGACATTAGACAGGGGCCGTATTGAGAAAGTATGGTGATAGCATTACAGTGCAGGCCCTGTTCTTAAAACCCCCCCCCCCCCCCCCGCTAAAAAAAACACAGAGAGCCCACACACACAAAACGGAGAAGAGAGCTAGATACAGACATGAAAGGTACTGACATGTAAAGTCCTTGAACGGATGGCACATGCCACGAATGCTTGAAATGCATTTGCTAAGAACCTGTACTTTACATGCAGCTGAAAAGTAATGGTGATAAAACATATTTTAAGTGCAAACATACATATGGGACCTACTGTCTGTATGTGCATGTATGTTTATTATATATACTAGCAATAACCCGTCAAACTTGACGGGTTTTTAATTATAGTGTGCTGTTTCCGTTCCCGGATAGGCAGATAGAAGTACATTCTTAGAGTGTTTTTGGTTTCTTTCCATTATACAGTGTAATCATAGTGTTCATGAACACCGTCATTTGAAGGCTTTTTCTTTGTTGATTGTAACTATTTTCGGGAGTATATATAATGGAAACAATACAATTTTTCAACACGGTTGCATTCCTCAGCTGTGACCAATGTACGCACGGCGAGAATTATGTTATTTTAGATTCAATTAAAAAGTTCTTTGATGACAACATTTCGTGTGAAAGTGCGTGGATTTTCAAAGAGTGTTCCCTGATAATAAGTGGTTTTAACAAAAACTTTCAAGTTTTCATGATTTGTACATCGGGTGAGGGCTCATGCACACCAATTTTTATGCACTTTTTCTTTGTCGAGCGCTACTAATTTCGTGAAAGAATAAAAAATAAAATAAAAATAAAACCAAAGTATTTGTTTTATACAACAACAGAATACCACTACAGGCGCTCACTTGGGTTCCTGAGGGTAAGAGGAAAAAAGGAAGACCAAAAGAAACACTCAGAAGAACAATAATAAGAGAAGGAAGAACGTTGGGCCTAAATAATGTGCAAGAGCTAAGAGGAGTGGCGTCACAACGAACAACCTGGAGAGCACTGGTTTCTGCCTTATGCGCCGTGTTTGGTGCTTAAAGAATTTATTATTATTATTATTATTATTTGTTTTATACAACACCCACGCCGCGCAAGTTGCACACCGTGCGTTGCGCACTTTTTTTTTTCTGGCGCGAGTTACAATTTTGAATGAGCCCGACCGACGTAACATACATCGGTAATTATGTTAGTTGGGATGGTATACACAGTATATATTGTGGCAACGCTGGTTAACAGTTGGTTGGTGCACACATCCTTTGTCTACCCAGGATCTGTTGCCTCAATCGTTGGTGATTGACTTCTCCGTATGTTGGCCGTTTATATACAACACACATTTAGTGACCACATAATACCACGTAGCAACTCTGGTACAAACATGGGAACGCCGCATTCAACTGGAACAAATGTTTATTTACACTATGTATAACAAATGTCGTCGGTGACCCCTCCAACAATCTGGGTCCATCCGACTCTCCTCTCTTGAACACTATTAGCTTCCATACACCCATGTAATTCAGAGTTTCACTGTCTTATGCATATTGTCCCTTTGAGGACAGTACAGGTATATTATTGGAATGCGCTCAGGTTATTAAGATAGTTATACCGGACTGACTCCGGGGAATGTAACTTTTCCTGATTATGGTGGCCGCTATCTTAGCACACTTATCCACCATCGAATTGTCATAACTACTCTACGTACCCTTCCTTCAGAATAAAACTTCACCGCTTTTTCTTCCTTGTACATGCCTCCAATAACGTTGGCTATTTTCTTTGTCTTTTGTCCTCGTAAGACGAATCACCTTGTTTCGATTTTTTTTTTCACACCCATCCATTCCCTTCCTCCTTGTACTATTGTCGGAACTCGTCAGCCTACCTATATATTGAGGCTTACGTCTACACAACCCGGACTTGGGATATCTAAGAGACGATACATAGGCTCCTTTAACTAGTTGTCGCCTTCAATATTGCTGCCCTGCTTCTGTTCCGACGTCTCTCACGCTTCTGCCTGATGCTGAGAAAAACGTGCCTAACCTCTTTCTGTTTTGACCCTTTCTATGCGCACCATTTCCGTACATCCCTTTTTTCTACCCCGTCTATACCAACTCATGTTAGACTTCTCATTCTTCTTTCCCTTACTGCCACAATAGATATATATATATATATATAAAACTGGTACTATTCTTACGTTCAATCCACAATGTTCAGGCCTTCCTAGGGTCCTAATTCTACAGGCTGAGAAACACCCATTAAGCTAGGTCCAAAAGATAGTAAAGTGATAGAGCAGTGTATTACAGAAAAGCGAATACAATGAAAAGAAATGAAAGGTTTGTAAACAAAGTATCAATTCATTTCTCTTGTTACCTTTTGTTATACATTCGTACTTGTATTTGGTAATCGGTATTTCAGTAATTTCTTTCTGGTAACACACATACGGAAATCGGCACAAACGATTCAGCAACTGGGCGACATCCGCGTGAAACTAATCTTGAGTTTATCTCCTAAGAGGTGTAAATCCGGTTAGGATTGATCGCAGATCTTTCAGCTGCTTCCAGACGAACTGGCGGCTGAGATGATTTACCTCAGATATCTGCTTTTCTGAAATGGGCTGAAGTGGTCAATAAGATCCATTTGAGATATTGCTCACCGAATGCGCGGAATTCCACGCTCTTAGAGCAAAGAAGATTAATTAGCTGTTAGCTGGAAAGACAGTGAAAGGCTGCACCGTGGACTACACGCTTTCTTGACACTGTCCAAGGAAAATAGTGAAAATATTATATATATATATATATATATATATATATATATATATATATATATATATATATATAATATATATATATATATATATATATATATATATATATATATATATATATATATATATATATATATATATATATATATATATATATATATGATAGGAAACTCTATACAGAACGATACAACAGGAGGCAATATGATCATCAGAAGCGGTCTTCCCGTCGATCAAGTGTTTCGGCCCTTTAATCTCTTTTACACTCTAAGGAGGGCGGGCCCACCTGGGTCATGACTCCCAAGTGTCTCCGCCTTCTGTTGTCTTATGTAGAAAATGAACCCACTCCAACTTGGTTGCAGCTTTAAAATCCACAATTCTGCCAGCCGGAGGCAATTGTGAAAGTAACCCTTATGTTGAAAACAAATTATTGCGGTCGTTCCATAGCACACCCCGACTATGGACAAACACTGACCCACCTGCGCGAAGCCAACGAGGCTTGAAACTTCTACGCGCTAGCAACTGAAATCTACTTGCGCCCGACACCTCATATAAAACTCCGCGGGTTGCCTGTAAACCCCTGTCCTTTCACCAATACAATGAAAAAGTCAATGTATTGCGGACTTGAAAAATTTTTCAAGCGGGCCCACTTAAGTCATGACTCCCAAGTGTCAGCCACCTGTTGTCTAGTGCAGAGAATTGAACCCACTCCACCTGGGTTGCAGCTTTCACATTCACTCCTATTGTCTGCCAGCTGGAGGCAATTGTGAAAGTAACCCCTATGTTAAAAACAAATTACTGTCTCGAGTTCCATAGCCCGTTGCGGTTGTTCCACAGTCACTTGATTTACTTTGTCTTTCTTTTTCCCTGAAATATTCCTCCTTCTTGTTCTTTCATATTTCTCACACTCTTTCTATCTTATTCTACATGTCTATTAAAAAATCACTTTCTTTTTTTTTTTAACTGCTATATGTGTTTTTCCAATCCAATATGTTTATATGAACCAAATTAAAAATAAAGAAAACAAACTGCCACTTTGTTACATAAAATACTTTCTCACATTAACATTATAACACAACCTGAGATCCACCTTCTTCAACACGTGACTTTCAATAAAGGTCAGCAACTTTGGCCGTCTCTTGTAACGTCAGTTTAATGGCCATTTTAGAATCTTACTTTTGTCAAATGGTTGATTTATTTGGACAATTGTTTTATTATATCCCAGTATAAATGTTAAAATAAGGAGTGAATTTTTTAATCACCCTATATACTCCAGTCCTTTCTGTCCAACGACTGCCTGTTAATTACCTATATTTACTTATTTTTTTATTTGTATATTCCAGGAGGTATTACCTAACGCCCCTTGACATTTACCATCAATATTCTTCTTTTTTACTTGTCTTTTTCGAACTGTGTTAGCCGTTTTTCCCTTTTCTATTTGAAACGGTGTCTGCCGTTTTTCCCTTTTCCTTTTCAAACGGTATCTGTCGTTTTTCCCTTGTCTTTTTCAAACGATATTTGCCGTTTTTCACTTTTCTTTTTCAAACGGTGTCTGCCGTTTTTCCCTTTATATTAAACATTTATCTTCCCTGCCAATCTCAAGTCCTGTCTGTTTTCCCCTATCTTTCTCACGCTCGGCCTATCCCTTACAAATACAGGGGCACACACTTTTTCTACAACTGTTGTAAAATCTCTCTCATTCTTTCGCACGTGCACTCACCGCCACAGCATACAATATTGCTCAATCTTTATCTCTCAAACACGCATATTCTTAACAACTGCCGTATCCTCTCTCTCTTTCTCTCTCCCTCTCTCGCACTCTCTCTCCTCTCTCTGTCTCCTTTTCTCTCTCTCTCTCTCTCTCTCTCTCTCTCTCTCTCTCTCTCTCTCTCTCTCTCTCTCTCTCTCTCTCACTCTCTCTCAAACACACTCGCACGCACACACATTTTCTCCAGGGCTGCAATAGTTGCAAACGCCATTCACTATTATAGAACAATAGCATTTCACTTACTTTTCAAGCCGAGATTAAATGTAATTTTGCACTGTTCAAGCAGTGATTAATATACCATGTACTTTCTAAGCCGAGATTAGTAAAAGATGTAGTTCTGAAGCCGAGATTACTGTAACATGCACTGTTCAAGCCGAGATTACTGTAACATGCACTGTTCAAGCCGAGATTACTGTAACATGCACTGTTCAAGCCGAGATTACTGTAACATGCACTGTTCAAGCCGAGATTACTGTAATATGTGCTAATAAAGTCGGGATTATTATAACATGTAGTTAAAAAAAAACTAGTTTATTGTAGCATGTTCTTGTCAAGACGAGATTATTATAACACGTAGCTTTTTAAAGCCGAGATTACTACAACATTTACTGTTCAAGACAAGATTATTAAAGAAAGTGTTTTTGAAGTGGAGATTACTCTGACGTGTGCTTTTAAAGCCGAGATTATTATAAGATGTAGTTTTGAAAACAGTATTCCTAAAACACCGTAGTGTCGAAGCCGACATGACGACTACGTGTCTTTTTTCAAGCCGAGATAATGATAATATGTACTTTTGAAGTCGAGATTACTATAATATGTACTTTTGAAGTCGAGATTAATATAATACGTACTTTTGAAGTTGAGATTACTATTTTTATTTTTTTTAAACGTACGCCCGGTATTACTCGAGGCGAGAATCTCCGGTTAGTATATCTAACCTGAGACTGATTTTTACGTCAGTATCCCTTTTTCCCCTGTACAATGACAGGTTTCTACTCGCCATTCAGGCAGATACTCGCCGACTTCGGAGGGTACCCATTAGAGCTGGGTGGGCTCAGGTGCCGCCAGTCCCTGGTCGACGACACTTTTTCAAATGATCTCGCCTGGGCTTGAACCTAGATCACCCGATCGCCAGCGCAGTGTGGTAACCAATACACCAGCGCGGATCCCAAGAGATTACTGTAATATATACTTGGAGTCGAGATTACTATTCATTCATTCATTCATAACCCTCCACTCCCAAAGGAGCATAGGCCTTCAACAAACACATGCCAAGTCCTCCTGTCACGTGCCATCATCTCAAGTTCTTTCCATGTTCTCCTCATCATTTTCACCTCTGTTTCCAACTCTCTTCTCCATGTACTTCTTGGTCTTCCTCTGCCTCTCTTGCCCTGGGGGTTCCAGAACAAGGACTGCCTTGTAATGCTATCAACAGGTTTCCTCAGTGTGTGTCCTATCCATCGCCATCGTCTTCTTCTCATCTCTTGTTCCACTGGCACTTGTCCAGTTCTTGTCATCAGTTCCACATTGGTAACCTTGTCATACCATTTTAATCCCTCTATTCTACGCAAGCACCCATTTATGAAAGTCTGTAGCTTTTTGGTTGTTGTCTTTGTTGTTCTCCATGTCTCCGAGCCATACAATAGGACTGACTTCACATTTGAGTTGAAGATTCTTATTTTCGTGTTGGATCCTATTTCTCTTGATCTCCATATATTTCCCAATGCAATGAAAGCTCCTCTTGCTTTTTGTATTCTTATTTTGATATCGCTGTCTGTCCCTCCAACTTTGTCTATATTACTGCCAAGATATGTGTATGATTCTACATCTTGTATTGGCGTTTCTTCAAGTTCAACCCTGTTTTCATTACCTGCATTTATTCGCATTATTTTTGTCTTTTCCCTGTGTATTTTCAGACCCAATTGCTGTGACCTCTCATCGAGTGTTTTCAATTTGTCCTGCATCTGATTACGGTTATGGGACAGGAGAGCCAAATCATCAGCAAAATCCAGATCATCCAACTGCTTAGTCAGAGTCCACTGGATTCCATTTCTGTTGTGTGTTGTCGATGATCTCATAACCCAATCTATTGCCAGCAAGAAAAGAAATGGAGACAAGAGGCATCCCTGTCGCACTCCTGTTCTTATCCCAAATGGTTCTGTAAGCTGTCCTTCATGAAGAACTCTGCACGTCATGTCTTCATAGGTTTTCTTTATTAAATTAATGATTTTCAGGGGAACTCCATAATGCCTCATCAATTTCCAAAGTGATTCTCTGTCCACACTGTCAAATGCTTTTTCGTAGTCCACAAATCCGATGTATAGTGGTGAATTCCATTCCAGACTTTGTTCAACTATTATTCTCAAAGTGGCTATCTGGTCTGTACATGATCTGTTTTGTCGAAAACCTGCTTGTTCATCTCTCAATTTCTTGTCTATGGACTCCTTTAATCTCTCAAGGATAATCCTGTTCAATACCTTTCCTGGCACTGATAGTAACATTATTCCTCTATAATTTGTGCACTCTTGTAGATTTCCCTTCTTAGGCAACTTAACCAGATATCCTTCCTTCCATTCTGCTGGTATCTCTTCTTTTTCCCAGACTTTACCAAGTAATTTATATAACATCTCTGTAGCCGTGTCGATATCTGCTTTGATGGCCTCTGCTGGAATGCCATCAGGTCCAGACGCTTTTCCATCTCTTAGAAGCTTTATGGCTTTCTTTATTTCTTCCTTCGTTGGTCTTTCACCGTTAATTTGTAGCTCTTCTTCTGCTGGCTGGATGTCCGGCGGGTTTTGTGGAGCTGGTCTATTGAGAAGGTCCCCAAAATATTCTGTCCACCTCTTCATTTGCTCTTGTATATTGCTGAGCAGTTTCCCATTCTTATCTTTTATGAGGCAACTTGTTTGCTTGTATTTCCCTGTTAGCTTCTTTGTGCTGCTATACAGTTCTCTCATATTTCCTTTGGCTGCAGCATCTTCTGCCTCTCTTGCCAACTCCTCAATATACTTCCTCTTGTCTCTTTTGATACTTCTTTTTACTTCTTTGTTTGCTTCTGTGTACACTTCTTGAGCCTTGGCTTTGGAACTTCTGGTTTTGCTTGTGTTTAACTCTGCTTTCTTGTTTTTTCTATCTTTTATCTTATTGATGGTTTCTGTTGTTATCCATGCTTTTTGTTGTCTTTCCCTTTTCCCCAGTATTTCTTCACATGTCTCCTTCCATACCGTTTTGACCTGCTGCCAATAGTCTTCTGTATTCTCTACATCTTCCAACTGTTGGAGCACTTGGAATTTGTTGGATACTGTGACCGCAAATTTGTCTCTTGTTTCTTGATTTCTTAGCTGTCCTACATTAAACTGTTGTCTATAATTTTGCATTGTTGCATATCTCTTGAGTTTCATTTTTACTTTGGCTATCAGAAGATGGTGATCTGATGCCACATCTGCTCCTCTATATACCTTTACATCCTGCAATGATGATCTAAACTTCTTCTTTATGCATATATGATCGATCTGATTTTCTGTTCTATGGTCTGGTGATATCCATGTTGCCTTGTGTATTCTCTTATGTGGAAACATGCTTCCTCCTATAGCCAGTTGATTTGAAGCACAGAAGTTTGCGAATAGTTCTCCATTTTCATTCATTACTCCTAGCCCATGTTTTCCCATGACTTCTTCAAATCCAGTATTGACTGTACCTATCTTTGCATTCATGTCACCCATCAAAATTGTGATGTCTCTTCTTTTTACTTTATCCATAATTTCCTGTAGTTTAGTATAAAATGCTTCTTTCACAGACTCTTCTTTGTCATTAGTTGGTGCATAACATTGGATGACATTGACATGAATTTTCTTTTTAGCTGTTTTGAAAATAGCTGTTATTATTCTGGGTCCCACAGCTTCCCATTCAATGAGTGCTTTCTGTGCTTCTTTAGATAACATAAGAGCTACCCCTTCACTGTGGTGTGAACTTTCGTCTTCGTGTCCTGAGGACAGCACCAATTCACCTGTGATGAGTTTCTTCCTGTCTACCCCCTTCCACTTTGTTTCACACATTCCCAGAACCTCGATTTTGTATTCCCTCATTTCTGCTGCTACTTGTGCCACTTTCCCTTGTTCGTTCAATGTCCGAACATTCCAGGTGCCAAATCTGGAAGTTCTCCTAGAAGAAAGAAGGTTAGTCAGCAACACAGACTCCTTTCGGCTTTCTCTGTGTTGCATCATACGCCTCCCCGCGAGAGGACCTTCCCCTGTCTTAGATGGCTGTGTTTTATTTTCTTTATTTGACTTGTCCATATTTGTTGAAGTTGTTTGTGGTTTAAATTTTTTTTACAGGATGGGGTAACCGGCCCCATGCCCAACCCTCCTTAGTCGCCTTCTACGACATGCTTGGCAGGGGACAGTGTTACTATTCTTTGCTCCCCTTTCGGGCCCCGGTAACACACGGGTGCGAGATTACTATAATATGTATTTTTCCAGCCGAGATTCCAAAAAGACCATGAACAAAGATTTGGTTGATAATGATTCGTCGATGAACCCATTCAGGTACAAATTGCGCATAGAGGATTATAAGCTGTTCCATTAGGTGTCTGAACATAACATTACAATAAAAACTGCTCCTGTTCTGTTTTCATTAGTGTCATGTTTGTTTTAAACGCACACTTGGTGTTTTTAGCACCGTTTTTTTTTTTTTTTTTTACGTTTTTACGTCCGTGTGCAATAAAGATAGTCCTTAAAACCAAAACCAATGTCTTTTTTACATTGAGAAGAAGGTGGACGAGAAGGGACTTAAAAAGTGAACGCACAAGACAAACGGAAAAAAAAAAGAAAGTCTAAAATGTCGTTGCCGAGAATGCGTGCACGTGATGTCCATGACCGTTCGATCGTTTGAGTCAATTATATTGCTGTAATACTCTGTTCAATCAGATAGGGCTCATGATCCTTAGCCGGTAGTTTATCTAAGAGAAGATAAAACTCTGAATTCAAACCACCGCTGCCTTGCCTGAATATCCATTTATGGAAAAGGCTTCGGGAGTAAACCCCGAGGATAAATACTGAGTCGGAGTCCCTAAGGCAGTCTAATGTTGATTCGACATTATTCTGACAACTCCTGCGACGTGGCTGGTACCAAACTGTATCGGCTACTGCCGTTCCTTTGGATCTACCGGCTGCGTGGAGAGGGGGAACATGCTGCATGAGCAACAGCTTGATTTCCATATAACTGTGCCCAAGCTCGCGCCCTGGAGAGGACACTCCAGCTTCACCCTATAGGTGTCGGCAAAACACGGGAAGTAGCAGTTGCCGGTTATAAGCATTTTGCCGGTTATAAGCATTTTGCCCAATTGCCTTAAAGCATGGCGCCAGGGGCTACTTCCGGCAGTGGGAGAGGTTCTATGATCTCACTGGACAGCTACCGCCCGCTTCAAGCTGTGCAGTCAATTAGGTGTTGTCCCGCCCCTGTCTGTATTCCCCATTTGGTGCATGGGAATTATGGTCAAACCATAATTGTGGACAGAAAATTTTGCACCAAGCAATTACCACAAAACAAGAAGCAATAGAAATAAACAAACTCTCAGATTGGGATACTGGAACGTCCAGACTATGTTGACTGGACTATCCGAAAACCTACAGGACATAAACGATGTCAGGAAGACAGCCGTAATCAATGACGAGCTTAAACGACTTCAGGTGGATATAGCTGCACTTCAGAAAACGCGCCTGTTAGGGCCCTTACACACGAGCGTTTCTTGCCGCGCGTTTCTCGCGCGTGACGAATGAAGGAGTAAGGGATTTACAGGCTGCTCAGCCGAGCGAGACTGTCTGTAAATCCGTACTCTTTCATTCGTCACGCGCGAGATACGCGCGTCAAGAAACGCTCGTCTGTAAGAGGCTCTGGAATGGTGAGCGAGAAGGACTACACATGTTATTGGCAAATGAAAGACCTTAATAAAACTAGAGAACACGGAGTAGGTTTTGCGGTCAAAAAATCGCTAACTAAAATGGTTGAACCAGTTGAGAATGGATCAGAACGCCTGTTAACGCTCCGCCTGCAAACTAGCGCAGGTTCCATCACTCGTGTCAGAGTTTATGCTCCTACTCTGTACTCTGCCTCAGAAGCTAAAGATGAGTTCTACGAGAATCTAGCAGCAGTCATCAAAAGCATACCTAGGCTAGAACAGCTTAATTTCCTTGGTGACTTTAACGCTAGAGTGTGTGCCGATAATATTTCATGGCCTTCAAGTCTGGGCAGATTTGGTATTGGCAAGATGAATGAAAATGGACAACGGCTCTTGGAGTTGTGTGTCCATCATGACCTCTGCGTGACCAACACCTACTTTCAGACAAAACCCCAGCATAAGGTGTCATGGAGACACCCACGATCCAAGCACTGGTATCAACTGGATCTGATTCTCGTCAGAAGGCCATTTCTCAGGTCTGTGCTCTCCAAGCGCTCGTACCATAGTGCAGACTGTGATACAGATCACTCCTTGGTTTGCTGCAAAATCAGAGCACAACCAAGAAAATTACATCGTGTCAGACATGAAGGGAAACCACGCATTGATACCAGCAAGATGTTAGACCTTGTCATGATCGCTCAATTTACCGCGTCCTTCAAGAAAGTGCTCAGTAGCCCTCAGCATGGTGATACTGTTACAGAGAACTAAGAGCACCTGCGGAACACCACCTGCACTTGGTAAGAAAACAACTAAGTCAAATGACTGGTTTGATGCTTCATCAGATGTGATGTCACCTGTCATTGAAGCTAAGGGCAGTGCTGCGATCGAATACAAACGTTCACCGAGTGCTAGAACCCTACAGATCCTGAAGGCTCTGAGAAGCAAAGTTCAACAAACTGCTCGACGCTGTGCAAATGACTATTGGCTCCAGCTCAATGAGAGCATCCAGACCGCAGCGCAAACATTCAACATAAGACAAATATATGACGGTATAAAGAAAGCCCTTGGTCCCCCAAAAGATTAAGACGGCGCAACTAAAAACCATCAGCGGAGAGAAGCTAACCGGTAAGGGTAAGCAGATGGAGAGATGGGTCGAACGCTACTCTGAGACTTACGCTAGAGAAAATACCGTTGCGCCTGCAGCCCTTGATGCTGTCAAATGTCTGCCAACTATGGAGGAGCTGGATGCTGAACCAACATTAGAACGAACGAACGAACGAACGAACGAACTTTATTTTCAAAGGGTTAAGAATTGGGCACGCAGGCCCGTCTGACATTCTGCCCTTCCTCTCTCTCTCATCATGTATACTAATATCCTTTCATCCTCACATTTACTTTAAGCATTATTAAGGCATTTATCATTATAAAAGTAATATTACATTTGCAATAATCATCATAATTAAAGTGTTTTTAAAATAAAATAAAATAATTATTAAAAAAAAAAAAAAAATTAATAGTAATAATGAATTTGAAAAATAAATAAATAAATAAAAAAAAAATAAATTTAAAAAAAAAAAAAGAAAAAAAAAGAATCGAATTCTTCGTACTGTAAATTAGTGATTTGAGACATATTCAGAGGTATGTTATGAGAACTTGTAAAATGTTCATACGGTGTTCAACTGAATGACTCAGGGACTTTTTTTTTTTTTTTTTTTTTTTTTTAGGTTCATCAAGATGAGGTGGGTAGACAGTTACTTTCCATTTTCCTTTCCATTTCCTTTGCGTCCCAAACTCAAGACCAGAATCAGACTAGGTAGATATTTAGATAGACATATACGAAAGCAATTAATTTGCCAAGGGTTGAAAATCGGACACAGTCCCCTCTTGCATTCTTCCATCCTCTTGCTCATCTTTTATTACTGTTACTCAACATTCTCCAGCGTACTGAAAGTATTAATTTAAGGACAGTGCAACATTACAAGGAAGTATAACAGCACACATTAACAGTACCTGATCATAAAATTAAGAATATAAGTTATTAAGAATATAATATTAAGAATAAGTATATTGTAATGAAAACTAGATCATCAGAGCCTCCATACAGTATATTAGATAAAAGTACAACACAATCAGTTAGGGTGGCATATAATCAGCACTCATAAAGTATTTGAATAGTATACGATTGTATGAGTAAGGACTGTGCGTGTTTTTCAGGTCATTGGGAAGATTGTTAGAGGAACTCAGCAGGGCCATTGATAGCTTAGCCTCTGGCAAAGCACCAGGCTGTGATGGGATTCCTCCTGATTTAATCAAATGCTTTAAGAGCACGCTATTACATCCCCTTTATAGGGGATAGTGCTGGGAAGAGACAACTATTCCTAAAGGCATGCGAGATGCCAAGATTGTAACCCTGTATAAAAATAAAGGAGACAGAAGTGATTGCACTAACTACAGAGGCATCTCTCTTCTTAGTATTGTTGGTAAGGTTTTTGCCAGAGTCATCTTAATGCAACTACAAAAGTTAGCTGAGCGCATATATCAAGAGTCACAGTGTGGATTCCGAGCTGGTAGATCAACAACAGACATGATCTTTTCTCTCCACCAGCTTCAGGAAAAACCAAGAGAGCAGAAAAGGCCTTTATATTTCGCCTTTATAGACCCCACAATGGCATTTGACCTGGTTAGTAGGGATGGATTCTTCAAAATCTTCCTGAAAATAGGCTGCTCTGATAAACTGCTAGAAATGATAGTCATTCCATGACGACATGAAGGGAACAGTCCAGTATGCTGGATGCACATCACAGCCCTTTGACATACGAAAAGGCGTTAAATAATGCTGCGTTCTGGCTCCAACCATGTTCGGGATCTTATTTGCCTTACTCTTGAAACATGCTTTCAGAGATGCAACTGAAGGAATATGCCTTCACAATAGGTAAGATGGCCGCCTGGTTAATCTCGCAAGGCTGAAGGCAAAAACGAAAATCAGAAGGGCCACTATCAGAGACGTGTTGTTCGCTGATGACGCTGCAATCGTCAGTCAAAGCCAATAGGAGCTTCAGAGCTTGATTAATCGCTTCACCCAAGCATGCAAGGACTTTGGCCTCACTTTAAGTCTAAAGAAAACAAATGTGCTTAGTCAGGATGTGGGTGCTTCACCAGTTATCAATATCGATAACTATGGATTGGCAGTGGTGCACCACTTCACATACCCGGGGTCTACAATCAATGACAAACTCTCACTGGTCACAGAAATTGACAGTTGCATTGGCAAAGCTGCAGCTAGCTTTGCCCGCCTCACATCGCGTGTTTGGGGAAACTCCAAACTCACAACGAAGACCAAAGCCGCGGTATATAACGCCTGCGTCACCAGCACACTTCTATATGGCAGCAAGACATGGACAACCTATGCTAAGCAAGAAAGAAGGCTCAATACCTTCCATCTACGGTGTCTAGGCCACATCCTCGGCATTTCGTGGAAAGATAAAGTGACAAATGTCGAGGTGTTGTCACGTGCTGGCCTTCAAAGCATGTATACACTGCTTAGACAACGCAGCCTACGCTGGCTTGGCCATGTCCGCTGCATGGAAGATGGTCGCACCCCGAAAGATACAACTGGCAGATGGCAAAAGAACAGTTGGGCGACCGCAGCTGAGATTCAAAGATATGTGCAAGAGAGACACGAGGGCACTGGACATAAATCCAGCAAAGTGGGAGGATGAAGCTGCCGATCGCACCAAGTGGCGATGCTATTTATGGCGCCACCTCAGATTGGGCGAAAAGCTCACACAACAAGCAGAAGAGAGGAGAAAACTTCGAAAGGAGCATCAGGAAAATAAGCAGCTGAGGGCTGTCACCTCAGGAGCGCATTCCCATGGTCAGTTATGACTGAAGGGGCTATTTTTATTATTATTAATCAGTAGGTTATATTTGGGGTATGTTAAACTCTGTAGTTGTTAACTCATACTGGCTACTAGTTGTTAAATCACGTTTTATTTGTTAAATGCCGTGAATGTCCACCAGTTGATAAATGTAGATGTTGGGACTGGTGTAGTAAAGTGTAACGATTGTCAACTCATTAAACCCAGCACAGTTTTGGTCATACAGGTCATCTTGTCCTGGAACGTGATGAGGCTCCGACAAGAATGTGAGTGTAGACAATGAGTGTGTATATGAACGTCAGAACGCGAATGGTAGAATGATTCGATAGAGTTGACAGGTTGGTAGTACATCACTCATACTCACACTGTTCGAATTCAAGAAGTACTGGAACTACGGTGGTTTTTTTATAACATTTAATGGGACGCACACTTGGACAGTACGTGTATGGTTACAGGAACAAATGTCGACATAGACAGCATAATGTTGATCACAGGAATATCATCTTAAGTTAGCATTCATGCTTGGCAAATATCATAATGGAGCATTCGTAAATAAGCATTCAGAGTTCCATCATGTAAATCATCTGGCTTTACTGACTGGGCACGTCAGTCCATAACCAATATATAGGAAGGCTCCTAGACTTAACCTCGTCTAGCGAATATCCCTTCACGTAAAGTTCAATATATATATTTTTCATAAAGATATAGGAATCCCAGACATGGGTTCTCACATGTAGCAGTGATCTCTTGGTTCATCGAGCGATAGTACAGGCATCCCTTTTTCTCACTCGATAAATACAAAGTATATGAATTTCAACATGGCTGTGCTTCTCTCGTGAGCTTCACTCACTATTGGATACAGACCAAAATTGGTCATTCGTTAAATGTCCTCATTTCTTCATAGCTTCTATCATAGAGGTAATTGAATAATATCATATAATCTAGTGCTGATACATAGGAATGTCATCTTCCTTTGAATAAATATTCTTTTCAAAAGTACCACTGTGCATCTGCTTATCGACAACGATGGCGAAGCCCAAGTTCATAATAAATTGTGGTTTTACCTTTCTATGCGAAATATAACTTTGCCATTCCTTGGCAAAAGAGAATAAACACTGGGGTAAAGTACATACAACATGTCTAAATGACTATCACTTTTCCCCATCTACTTATAGATCACTTTTTCGGCGATAAGCCTGCTACAACAAAATTCGACATCCCGACAGGATGACAGCCATGAATCACACCCCCCCTGCTAGCGATACTTCCGCTGCATAGCCTTTGACCTTTTCTAGCGACAACCAACATAGTTCGACTTAGAAATGTAAAGATATCCATATATAAGACAGACTCGTCCTACTCATACAAACACTACGTATAAATTCAGGCCATAGATATACTGAAGCAAGAACAATCTATTCCTACCCAGCCAAAGAATAAATCGCAGTAGGCCTAGATTCGTCCGCGGAATCCGATCGAAGATGACGGAACTCCTTTCAAGGGAAGTAACTCAAAAATGACTTCTCCTTAAGCACTTAAAAAAAGGAAATACTTTGTTTACAAAATATTTGCGAACATAATAAGTATATAAATGTATTATATTGCAAGATAGTAAAGATTGCACTTTACAGGGTACTGTATATTTTGTGTTAAATTCTCCATCGCTGCTAGCCCGTTACTAGTCCTGAAAAGGACCGCTCGCTGGCTGTCTAGTTCCCTCTCGTCGTTTGTCGGTTCTTCATATGGTGGCGTGCTCAATGCTGCATTTCTTTTCCATATCCCATCCTGTCTTGCTAGTTTGCCTGCAGCCCTGAAAAAGTCTAGCCCTTATAAGGACTACTAGCTGCATTGAGGAGTTCTGTTTATTTTTGACCGCCTTGTTTCAGTTGAGTGTATCGTCTTTTTCTGTTGTAACTGTTTTATCACTTTCTCGATGATTGATGGGAGCAGCCGTTCTGGAGCTTAAGTGAAGAGTTTTTCTTCGGGTTGTCCGTTGTTTTTAATTTTCTCTCGCGTTTTTAACCAATTATATCCTCGGTAATCATTCTTTCAGTGCTTTCTCAGTGCTGTTTAGAACCAGCATAACTCCATTTTTGAGCCTTACTACTTTAATTCCAACTATTTTCTCCAGAATATTGATCACCTTGTCGTCGGGTAAAGCCGTGAGCGTGGCCTCACCTCCCGACACTTTCGTGATTTTGACTTTATTGTCCTGCTGTTCCTCCTGAGAACAATTTTGCTTGCTTTTTCGGAGTAGCATATTCTCTTTCTCTCCATCCCCGCGAGCGTATCTGGTTTGCGGCTCGGACTGTTATTACGGTGTGTTGTCCGATTCTGGTCTCGCTTCGGAGATGTATTCTGGATCGTGCATGATGTGGTTTACTGTTTCTGCCTCTGATATTTAGAGGTTTGGATTGTCTCAGTTTTCGCATCCATTTTAGGCGGTGAACTTGGTTTCTTAGGCTCAGGTTCCTGTGTTTATTCTATGCTCTGTACCGTTATCGGAGTTTGGCGCCGCTTCTCTGAAGTAGACGCAATTGCGACTGTCGATTCGGATCCGTTTGGCAGTGGCGACATGGTCCTCATCTCCTCTTTTGCTTCCCGAATCCGTCTGAGCGACCTCATGATGTTTTCTGCACTATCTTCAATCTAGGGCATCTCTTCTATCTGATCACAGATATCATCTGTCACCTCCTTTGCAGTAGCATCTAGAGTTTTGATCGGATTTCGGTGATGATGGTCTCTTGTTAGGAGCTGACGAGCTTGTGTCTGTGGAGCAGTTCAGATTCTCAGGCCACAAATTCCCTGGTTTTGAGGACGCCGTTCTGTTGTTAGGAGCTGACGGACCTGAGTTGAAGATTTTCTTCTCTTAGCTTGTGGCTTCGGTAGAACCATTTTAATATGTTTCTTTCTCGCAGCAAGAAGGAAATGAGGTCAGAAACGAAAAAGTGCTCCGAAAAACGAGTGTGATGTCCTTGAGATATCTGCTCCATCTTTTAATACTATGCATTTGCTCTAAGCCAGTGTTTCCAAAACGTGTTATGGGTACCCCTGTATACGTGTAAGGGGTTACAGGGGGTACACAGCGAATTTTTCTTTTTCACGTCATCATACTATTTCTAGCAGTCAGCTGGACAAGGAAGTAAAACGTCAAACCCGAGCCAACAAAAGGAAATTCCTAGACGATCTTGTAAGACAGGCAGAAGAGGCAGCACTGAGAAATTAACATAGCACAGTATATAAAATAACTAAAACCATCAGCGGAAAACGGGGTGCAAACAAAATTACGTTAGTAAGAGACAAGCAAGAAAATCTCATCACCACAGCACAGGGGCAGGAAACAAGATGGGCAGAGCACTTCAGAGAAACACTGAATAAGGAACCACCAGAAACGCAGCTGTATGTTCCTGGGGCGGAAAATGATCTAGACATAAATACAGACATTCGGCGTAGGGAAAAAAAATCATCACAGCAATCAAAGGGTTAAAGAATGGAAAAGATCCTGGTCACGACAATTTAAATGCTGAGTTATTTAAGACAGACCCTGAACTAGCAGTAGAACTATTAGAACCATTATTTGCACAAGTCTGGAAAACAGAGACAACACCAACGGAGTGGAATAAAGGAATAATTGTCAAATTGCCCAAGAAGGGCGACCTTACAAACTGCAACAACTGGAAAGGAATTACTCTCCTCTCAGTTCCCAGTAAAATACTAGGCAAAATAATTATCCAGAGAATTTCAAAGCAGTAGACCAAAAACTGAGGAAAGAACAAGCGGGATTCAGAAAGAACCAAAGATGTGCAGATCATATATTTACCCTCAGGAACATTATACAGCAGTGCTCAGAATGGCAGACAAGGCTATACATTAACTTTGTTGATTTTGAAAAGGCTTTTGACAGCCTATGGAAAATACAGAGGGCTTGTGGAATTCCCAGTTGCATTGTTTCCATCATAAAAAGCCTTTATGCTACCTATACATGTAGTTTGGGCAGAGCAACCTAACTTTTGAGGTGTAGACAGAAGTACGACAGGTATGCCCCTTATCAACCACTTTCTTTTTGACAGTCATAGACTGGGTGATGCGCCAGACAACAGAGGGCAGTCCAAGAGGAATAAGATGGACAACGTTTTCTTCACTGGAAGATCCGGAATATACAGATGACATTTCACTACTCGCACATTCACATCAACACATTCAAGAAAACACAGATAGACTGAATAGGTATAGCCAGCAGGTGGGTCTGAACATCAATCTAAAGAAGACAGAGGTCACGACACTCAATGTGGGCAATCCTGAACCCATAACAATAAGGAACCAGAAGCTGGAACAGACACACGCATTAGAAGGATGCTGCTTATTTTTAGGGAGTCTTCACGGGAGTTTTCAGAAATCAAGCGCAACACTGAAATTATCAAAGCAGTGGTGAATTTTGCACCTGCCTTCCCCTTCTATGAAGATAAAGATATATTAGCTCGTTTCTGAGTCCCAACTGTATTATTTTGTAAAATATTGCTTAAGCAACTCTTATATATATATATATATATATATATATATATATATATATATATATATATATATATATATATATATATATATATATATATATATATATATAAGATAACTGATTCATACTTGTGCACTTCTCTCTGTTATAATTAAATCAGCTCTGAATTTGTAGATATATATAACACATTTAATAATCAATTATTGTTTAAGAAAATAAATAAGTGATGATAGTGAATTGAACTACTGATTTTTTCTTCACTGAAAATGGTTACAGTGGTGGTTGTTTGGGTGGTGAGTTATTGAGCTTTGGTCAGATTAAAATTGCTTAACTGGCCAGATGTTGAAACTTTGCTGACTGCTCTTTAATCGTCGACTTCTGGAGTGAGGGCACGTCCCAGGCGCTGTTGCAGAGGTAACCGTTCCTAACGTCAAGGCAAGGATCTTCGCAACCCATCAAAAGCAGGCATCAAGCGTAAACCACAAGCTCTTGATTCACAGACACGTATCAAGCTGGTAGCACACCCTGGTATCACCAACTTGTACCACAAACTTTAGAAAAAAACAAATGTCTCTGCTAAGTATTGTTTTCCGGATACTTAGTCAGGCGCCTTCCCTACTGTCCGTTCCACCGACCCTTCCCCTTTTTCTCAGTAATTTGATCCACCCTGAGCATCATGCCAAACGTAGTGGATAGGATGCAAAATCATCGTTAATTCTGATGGGGAAAATGTGGGTGGACAACGGAAAACGACGGTTGCCTGATTTAAGGCACGTTTAATTACACATACGAACTTATTAAAATGTTAATATAATAAAAATGTACACCATGATGTTCTTATCATCCACTCCCTGCTCCATTAAGAGCCTGGGGCTACCTCTGCTTTTAGTTCTCCGTGAGACAACTAGCATGACACAGTCACTGGCGCTTGCTATGGTTGTTCATGCCTCTATCCTTTTCATATCCTGAGGTTGTCAGCCTCGTATGAACGGTTACAACCACCAGCGAGTTAAACATGTCAAATGTAAAATATAAAATGATACAACTGTACATGTTACAACGTATCGGGTTTTAATTTACAGACGTCTGTACAGGTAGTTAGGGTATTAATATTATTTCTAATCCCACTATTATCCTGTATATATGTTCCGAGGACTTTGTGGTTTCCAGTATTATAAAGTCCAGTTTTCTTGCAGGTTAATTTCAAAAGATCCTCAATACTTGGTCCAATCCTCTTTATTGAAATCCTACTTTTCTTCGGTCCTGGCTTGTCTGAAGGTGTTGTCTTGACTCAACGGAACACAGTGCCGGAGTCTAAACTTGTGCTACAATATAAAAGATTTTTCGCCCACGTTCTCCCAGCGTTCTACGCGGTGAAAGTCGCCAATCAAACGTAGTCTTGTTTAATATATGTTGGCTAGACCAAGCAGATTTGAATATTTGACTTTTGTATATATCTTCTCTTCCCCCCTCCCCCTCCCCCCCCCCCCTTTTTCCTTCTCATGACAACCAGCAATTTCAAACTTATCCCACGTGCTTGCAACTTATAATATAACTTCAGTTTAAATGGTTATTTAAAATGTTGACAAACACGAGTGTCCATCACCCAGAAGTGTTCTGTAACGTTCCTGCCGGCAAATTCGTATTTATCTTCTGATTTTCAATCCTAGAAATATGGGTGCCAAGACTGGTGTGAGTGAAATACGATCACGTCTTTGTCTGTCTCTCACAGGTAATTCAGATTTATCTGTCTGCTCCCAGATGGGTTGTTAACGTTATCTCGACCCATGGTAGGTCAAGCAAAATAACAACATAAAACCGGAGTCATGCGTTCCAATATGAGAGAAAATACGGGTAAATAATAAATAAATGGAAGGTACACTAAAGAACAAAAAAAGACAGGTAGACCACGATATAATTAAGAGCACGGTCATTTCGTGACAGCCTGCAATATATAAATTTATTTGTATTATTTATCAACAGAGTGCACCAGAAGTTTGACTACTTTTGCTACAAATCCATTACCAAATAACAGACAAATAGATTCGAAAAGACTAGCAAAGCTCTTTTTACGCTACAAACAGCATGGTGTTAAGGGCAGAAATTCGATGACAGTTCTTAACTCTTCAAACACTCAGGTCTAGCTACACATATCAGTGCTAAAGGAAACCTTCATTGTCGATAACTGCACACTCGGATCTACATTCCAGCTAGTTGTTCTTTTAAGGACTAGTCATTTTCAAAGCTGCCAACAAACTAACGAGGACATGTGGGAAAACCATAACAACACATTTGCCAAAAAGTACACTAACTGGTCGACAAAAAAAAAAAACCCATAGTATTGAGAACAATCACAGCACCTAGGGGTCCTCCTCAGGACCAACCCTTTTCAGGATTCATATGGGCCTAGCATTAAACCTGTGCAATCACACAATATACCCAAATTATAACCACAAGGTTGAACAGAGTATTAAAGGTTGATAATAGATTTTTAAAAATACAATAACAAAACACTGTTGATAATGCCCACTCTAGGAACGTAGAGTATGTGAGTTCAATTTGCTTGGATGAACTCGAAACAAAAAATTAGAAAGCATTATTTTTGACAGTGACAAAGAACAACATAAAAATGAACGGCACGTCATACTTTATCATCATCATCGCCAATATTACCCATCATCTCCCCAATGATCATATGCCTTCTGTAGCGAAATCTGTGAGATAATCGCTAAATTCAGTAAGATTTTACTCCTATGAAAATAAATAAACCCGCCCGTGTGTGGTTGCCTATCGTCGTCTTCTGCGCCAGTAGAGCGCTGAATTTTGTACAGTGGTAATGCTTAGAAAATGATCTCGCCGTCAAATCTTACACGCTTTCCTAGTTCGTCCTTGAGAATTAAAAATAACATTTTTGCAGGGTCAAGGAGTATTTGTTCCAAGACCGAGAGAGAGAAGAAGGGAGGTGGATGAAGGAGCGACAGAAGAAATGCTACCATTGTCACGCGTTTGGGTTTTGAAACGCCAAATTGTAATGAGCGCGCGACAGTATTGCCTTTAGCAGATTTGAAAAAACAAGACGCAAAGCCACATGCATGCCTCGTACTATATTCTCGCCGTTCCATGCATATATCCCAGCTGTTAGACACGCCAGAATGTATATATACACACACAGTCCGCTCTCATTTCCTGCCTAGTAGTGTATTCCTGACGTAACCCAAACAAGTTGTTTTATTTTAAATAAAAAATGATAGAGAAGGGGGGAAAGATGGCCGACTTATGGAAAAGTATATAATTGACGACTAACAGTGACGAATATGAAAATCCAAACGACAACGAATATAGCCATAAAAATCATATATAAGGATAGCTTAGAGTCTCCTGAGCAATAATATGTTTTAATATACATAGTAGCCCAATTATTAACCAAGATATTGAAATAATACTATATATCTACGAACGGTAAGACTGTTGTTTTTGCTCATTCTATTTATAACATTATTTGGGGACGCAAGTTTAAAAAGAGGCATTAGAGTGATTCAAATCCGATTGGTTAGTATAGGAGTATTGGAAGGAGGGTATTGGTTGGCCCAAAAAGCTAAATATATTTTGCAGACTCACTCCTAGTATGTTTGGAGTTTTGTTTTTTTCAAATTTGAATTGAATAGCTAGACCCTCGCTGTGATTGGGCCAGTCTAGTGATATTGGCAAAAAGCTTCCAAGGCTTGTCGCCATTTGATACAAAATTGTTAGTATGCAAGCTGCGTTGAGAACAGCAGTGCTAAGAGTGAAATAAAAAACTTTGGCAGTCTGGACGAGGGCAAAGCTGAACTTTTATATTAATGCTAATGCCAGTCAACGTATGTTTGTGATATTTCCATTGAATTGTGGTAAGAACTAATTTATTAACCTTGTTATTACAAAAATTTGGTGTATAAGATACTGCTTTATTGGGAATGTTTTGCGACTAAGTACATAGGTCCCCTAGCAGACTTATACAGGGCCTATGGGGTTGCTCACACGCAGTAAAACTGACATGAGTTGTATAACTTAAAATGATTTCCACAGTTATCAGTGGGAAGGCTAACCCACATTATCCTATGGGAGAGGATCATTGTTGAAGTGTCAGAGGCGGTGTAGCCATTAAGGAGAAGAATAGGAGCACTGATATGAGATGTTATCTCAGAGGAAATGGTTGAAATGGGTTGGTCAGAGGGATCTGACCCTTTTCTTTTTATTGAATTATACCATGTATTACTTGGGGAATGATATTGTAGCTGTGTTATAAAGAATCATAACCTTGTTTCAGGGTTTTTGTTCTGGTACTAAGCTAGTGCCAGAACCCTGGTGTATTTATCTTCGTGAGAGAAATTGAAAATTTTTGCTGGTACACACTGTCTACCACACTACACCAGGGACTGTGTCAAATTGGTCATTCGGTTAAAATTTTTGCTGGTACACGCTGTCTACCACGAATCAACCCATGAAATATAGGAGATTGTCAGCATCATAACTACTACCAACAGAAAGATAAGTGCCCTTGTGTCGGCCCTAAGAGTTCATCCACTTGTATTAAAACATAATAAATAAAATAATAGACTGTTGAATAAACATTCCACAAGAGATATAGAAAAGAGAGGGTATGATGAAAATACCCCAACCCACCATTAATTACCAGTGTTAACTTAGTCTATAGTAATACCTAAATATAATTAGATTGTAATATTGCTTTATATGGACAGAAGATCCATTGTGATATTTAATTTTATGTAAATAAAACCATAATTTTCATTTTGTTGGTGGTCCTGACTCAGAAAATTCTGAATCAGGGCAAATAAAATTGTAATATAGTCTATTACATAATATTCAGCCACAGACTTCTATAAGATATATCATAGAGTGTTAGTCTGTATGTGGTTGTTGTATTGACCCAGTCCTATTTATGTGATAGAATTAAAGTGTATTTGTATTGATTTGACTTACACTGCATTATATCTTCATTACCCTAGACACTTAGACGTAGTCACATAACTAATAAATAAAAATCTAGAGCCAAGTGAGATCATAGAGTGGTAGCAGCTAGGTTCCCTGAAAATACTTAACCATCAACTACTAAACTCAGGGGCCTACACAGCTAACCTCACTTGGTAAACAAATAATATTAAATAATAACATCTATAACACCAAATCCACCACACCTTCAACAAATTCATGTCTAAGTCATGACCTGTGTAATCCGCCCAAAGTCTTTCCATGCCTTCTTTATTCCCTTCCATTTCATCGCCATTTCTCTTTCCTAAGTGCTCTGCTGTCTCCGTCTACCGGTTCTTGTCCTGGGGATTCCAAAATGTAGAGCCACGGAAACGTTTCCCAGGTCATGCTGAATTTTAGCACAGAGATTCCTTCTCCCATCACCCCACCCCATAGGTTTTTTTTTTCCACCGTGCCCATTTGTTGTTCCGTGTAAACCCTTTCTGTATTCTACATTCTCATAAATTCTATATAAGCTGCCACTTTCAGACTGGGATACAAGTTTCATTAGTGTGAACGGCACGCTTTATCTCCAGGGATTCCTGTTTTCACTTATACTCCTGAAATATCTTGCTCGTTACTTTATTAACTTTGCTGTTTAATGTTTTTTTCTTCCCTTCTGAAAACCAAGTGTCATCTCTTCTTATTCTTTCTCTCAATCCTTATTATATGCCAACTCTTAAACGACAAGTTTTTGTTAAATTATCCTTTCTCCTTCTCCTTTCGTTCCTTGTGGTGGATGGATCAATCACTGCAGCTGTTCCCCTAGCAAGAACCCAAGCTAAGCAGTCACGTGCTTTTACAGTAGTGGTTTCTGTGGCAATTTGTTTAACATAATGAGAATGCCAGTATCATGCAAGAGATGATATTAGTGGCCTTATATGACATGTTCGAGGTAGCACTAGTCCTATTCTGTCTGTGTCTCATCGGGGACCCTCGGGCACTCAATGAGATAATACTGGCTTACAAAAGGTCCTGTATCTCAAAATGAATTCTTTCCCAAAATCTGTATTCTATGCTAATTTTTAAATCACAGACTTTTGTTACTTTTTTAGTTGTTTTGTTTGGGTGTACGTATGTTAATTCCCTTACGTATACATCGTATTAAGTCAAACTTATCTTAAGAACTCTCTTTCTCAGCTCAGTACATGTTAATATACACCTCTCTCACAATCTCATTCGCTGCCTCTTCCTCTCGATCGTTTCTCTGTTCAGACCATCATTTTTACATCCATATTTCAAAAGAAAAGGAATTCTCCCCTTTTGAAAGTCCCAAATATCTCCTGATAGTTCTAGAAGCGCTGGCAACATTCATCCCAATAAGTGTGTCTTGGCGGCGAGAAGTGCCATCGGCACGTCAAAAAGGCGCCAAACAAATTTTCTCGTCCGCTGGGAAAA
This sequence comes from Oreohelix idahoensis, assembly GCA_024509875.1. Lineage (NCBI taxonomy): Eukaryota > Metazoa > Mollusca > Gastropoda > Stylommatophora > Oreohelicidae > Oreohelix > Oreohelix idahoensis. The sequence continues at coordinate 101,187 of JAMPIV010018733.1, read as the reverse complement.
GTCTTCAGCCGTCTTGTGACAATGGTTCCAGAACTTTCCCGAGAATAATTTTAACAGTGGCAATCTTCTTTTCTCCTTCCTGTTATGTACACGCGTGTTGACATTATTGCTCCGACCGACAATTTTATCACACTGCTTACAACATTAGCAAGGACAACCTGCCCACAGCCGCGTGACCGATGTCTAGAACAGATGACGTTTGCTACAGCAGTCACGTGACTGAAATGATACATTAGTAATAGGTCTGTACTAAACAATAACGACTTATAAACCGTCTCTTTAACTCCTTAGTTTCCGTATAAAGTAAAGCACTCGCGTAAATGTTTCTCCACCTTCACCCCAATTTTCCACCTTTTTCTTGTTTTTCCCTTGTTAGAGTTTCGCGTTCTCTTTTTTTCTAGGGGTGGGATTATAAACGATGAATTATTAATCAATTAATCGGTTAAAATTATTTGGATCGACTCATTGATAAAAAACAAATGTTAATCGATTATTCCATTTTAGCAACGTTTCTGTGTTGTTTTGCTTAAGTGCGAGAACATTTGCTATTGTGACCATGCAATGCTCAGATGCATAAACAAACATCTGAGTTACACAGTAAAAGAGTAACAAATAATAAGGAAATGGTGAATAATACAACATAGCGTATTGGAGCATTATTTTTCAGACAATATAAAGTATAAAGAAATACATTGTAATGTTAACTGAATATACAGCAAGAACATCCAATTATTATTTTTCTTACAAATTAAATGTATAGAACTAAACTCCGGGTTCACTACTGGTGACCCCGATGTCAGCAGCTGTCAATCATAGAGACGCTAACTCATAACAATAAGTATTTACGTGCAGGACATCTGCACATCAGTGCATAGGAACGTTTCTCGTGTGGTCTAAGTGCAGGTCATTTTGTATTATTGTTGAAAACTTAACTGACAGTTTTTAAGTTTTATATTATAATTTTCGTACTGGTGAAGGTCATTCTAGAATTGACAGCCCAAAAACAAAACAATGTTTTTGGAAAGTGACTTTGTTGAATTTATGTGACGGAACGATAAACAGTGGACAGGAAAACGACAATTATGACAATAACACCAAAAATCAAAGACAAAGTAATATAATTTGGACGGACAGCTTATTTATTAATAAGAGAAAGGAATGTAAGGTCGATAGATATAAGTGGCATTTGGGAAAATAAATTTGATTTAAACTATGAGTACTGAATACCTGTGAGTGTAAAGTGGACATTGCATATGAATAACATATAATTTGATGTTTATTTTAAGGAGAATGTATGTAGACGTATATTGCTGTTGCCTAATTGGGGCGTGAGAAAGAGTTATTAGATTCAGAAGACAAATGCTGAGATTAGCATTTCACACAGATGTCAGATTAACAAAATATGAAATCATGACATTTTCCCACAGAACGATAGAGAAAAACAGGTGCCAAGGACAAATTGACAGTATAAATACAAGAATTAGTACAGTCAGAGAGAGAGAGAGAGAGCTCGGAATCCACCATGTAGAAGCAGACAGCAGACAGAAGTGCTGACTTGTAGTTAGAACCAGCTGTTAATACCCGGCGTTGCCCGGTTTTTCTAGTAATAATTTAGAAAACTTATGTAATCTGGAGCAGACACGCCCAGCACTACCTACAGCAGCCTTGGTGAGACTCGTCAGTATATTGAGGTAACTAACTGTTAAGTTCTAACTAGTAATGATCACGTGAGATAGGAGAAAGTAAACTTTTGTTTCGTCAAGAGACTTTATAAAGATGATATTCTTTCATTTCGACAATTGACTTTATAAGGCTCCAACCAATCTCAGTGTGATGCTAGGCTACTCACTTCTCATGAGAACATTATAGCAAGAGTGCTTCTAACCATTTTTAGAAACGGGGCCATTACAACTTTCGACTTATAGATGCCCCTTTAACCGGATGAGAATTGAAGCAAAGAACAGCACAGTTAACTACATATTTTTTATAAGAAACTAGCTCAGAGATTCTCAACCAGCTATTATAAATACTTGATGACGGGACCAAACAGGCAACTTAGGACTTGATATGAACGACTGACGACTTATAATGTATTCCAGCCTCTAGGAAGACGACTATGAAGACTCTATAATTGTTGAGATGCTATTTGATGTTTACTTTCGAACCATCGCTGTGTTCTGGGATCTTCCTCAATAAACATAAGAAAACGTCTGCATCTGTAGTTGATATATCATCTAGCGTACTTGATGTGATGTCAAGAAGTTGTGTTGTCCAATGAACATTGTACATATTATGGTGGTGGTAATGACAAATAACAAGCTGCAAAAGAACAGCGGGGTTAGTTAGAGAACCTGGAAACTGGCGTTTTCACTCTCTTCTACAACGTAGTGGGAATCTACATCTGAGGCGTATAGCCTTTCGTTCCACTGCAACACAAACCATTGAAGAATTTATTAAACGAAACTTAATCTGAAGAATAAACAAATCTATATGGTCACTGGACTGTCACGATGGCACACTATGTTAGAGGTTTGTGATATGGAATATGGCAAGTATGGTCAGTAACAATTAATTGATTGGTTGTAACATTTCAGTATTTTCATTATATTTTCAGGAGGATGTTGCCTTATAACAAGCACACACACACAAAATAAAGTCCTTAGCGTTTTAAAAACATGTTATTTATTGTTTTTTTTTAAATAATTTATCAAATTATTCGAAATCGATCGACTAATATTCGATTACAGAAATTCGATTAAGATTGTTTTAATCAATCCCATCCCTACATATTTACCTTCTCAGTGCATGTTATGTTTGAGATTTCTTTCTACTTTTTTTTCTTTGAATTTGCGGAGTCGGCTCTGTAAGCCTTAAGTATCTTTACACCAAAATTTATCTAGGTCATTAAAAACCACCGATCAATGAATGAATCGCTAGCGCAAGTTGTCCGACTGCTATTGTTAGCAATGAAAATAAATGCAGGAAACAATATTGCACTTCAATAAACGCCCCTACAAGATGTAGAATCACTGAAATACCGTGGTAAAAATATAGACACTTTTGGAGGGGCATATAGTGACTGTCACGGCTTGTGTCCTCTGCAGTAGTGGTCCAACAGTGGCGAAAACTCAATGTGGGTCTTCAAAGGTGTCTACCTTCGCACAAGATTACTCTTGGCAGAGTTGTAGGTCAGTGGCGTCACTAGGGGGGTGCGGAGAGTGCGGACCGCACCGGGCGACACCATCAGAGGGGTGTTGCGTGCATATTTTGATGCACATATTACAAAAATCGATATGGCTATTTAATATGGAAAAGATATAGACATTCATTCATTTGTGTATGAAAATGCTGTCTATGGGGAAGGCTAGATAATCCATAATTGTTTTACCCTTTTGATTATAGGAGTAATCGTTCTTGATATTAATTCGGCGCATGGATATGACACCCATGTCCGTACCTATTTCTTAGGGCCAGAAAATAGATTAATTTGCTTATTATGTTTATGGCCTGAATTCATATGTATTACATATTATTAGTACAAGTAGAATCAGTCCTATATTGTATATTTTGGATGGGTAGGCAGGACTATATTCTTGTTACACCGCTCTAGCGGAAGTAGGAGTTGTCTTGTCTAGTCGTGATGAGTTCCGATGTACCGTGACAATGGCGGGTACGCATTTTTCCAGGGCTGGTATATTCTTCAGTAAAAATGATTTACGAAGTGGTTTTTCTTCTATAGGAGATTGTGTCTCTACTAGAGTTGTGTTAGAGACTTTCCTAATGTACGGTACCATATATGATTCGGACTCCAGGTAATTCCAGTCCCTGTTTTTGATGATCTCAGGTCGGTTAGGCCTAGCTGGAATTTTGTGCTTCGCAACGCTAGGGTCAAGTTTGTATCGACGGAGATGACGGGCTCCATACTGTAATTATGTCTACGTGAGGTAACTAGATTACGGTAGATCTGTATGGAGGAACTTTATGAAATTATACATCTATATTGCAAAGTAACTTTGGCTTATATATATATATATATATCCTCCTGTGAGCGAGTGAGCGACAACTCAGGAAGGCGGCCATATTACATTCCTGTCATCGTATTTTGGAATCACTGTCCAAAGAACGGGGCATGTATCTTATTATTCGGACAGTGGCAAGGAGATCTCAATTTTGATAGAAATCCCTTATCGTGGTTTCACAATATGATAAACTGTGAACATAAAGCAACTTTAGTTACCGATCCGCCTTCACTGACGCGCTTAGTCAGATAGGGGATGCGGCCATTATGTATCATGACATTGGAAGATATTGATGTACTACCTATTATTTATGAATGTGTCATGACATAGGATCTACTATGTATGCCTGCAAATTGATATGTCAACCTACCCATGATTTACTCGTTATGTCCCAGTGTGTGCGTCTCAATAAACTGTGTAAACAAAGATTCCAGCAGTCTGCATTGGTGCCTTGTAGACGCAAGTGAATGAGTGTTTAGATTGGTCAGAACACGAACAGTACACCATTCGCGTTAAACACAATCTACACTTCTACCCATATCTACACCATCCTGCGTCGGTTGAAGTGACCAAGTTTAGGGCCTGCTTCCCCTGGAGCCTTAGAGGGAAACTACTGTTTACAGCTGCCTTTGCCTTCCCTAACTTAGGACTAGGGTGAGTTACCCATTTACAGCTGGGTAGACTGGAGCATGCCTGATCTCAACAACTATGTACACATCTTTACTGATTGACACTTTACAGTGTGTGTGAAAGAAACTTTACAAGGGGGTGACACCAAAATGACTGATTATTGATTATGCTGACCCAATCCATTAATGTATCTCATGTAACGGTAAAGTTTAACGTTAAAATGAACATAATTTTGATGTAGTTCTAAAACATTTTTACTTCGAATTCTATTGTTTTCTTATCGAATTTTCACTTTAACCACATGAATCTATGAAGATGTAAATACATTTAGACTGTGCGTATGATATTGTAATTTAAAGGTGTAATTTTAATTTTGCTAGTTGTTTGTGTCACTACTATTGCCATTACATTCAGTGATTTACGGGAATTGCAATTTACGAGTCACATTAGTACAAACTTTGTCTTTATACAAGTAACAAATTTAATAATCATTTATGTTTTAACAGTTATAAAAATGAATAATTCCTTATAGAAGAAGTTATCATCACTGGGTGATGTTATGGCGTTAAAGATTGGAAAGTTCACTTGGCAGCTTTTATTTTTCTACTTAGCTGCCAATCAGTTTGTCTGTTCTGTTCCAGCTGATGTTTGGTTCTTTGTAGATGGATGCCTGATTCACACTCGTCACTGGTCAAGTTTGAAAGTTGTAGCACGTTCCAAGAAGTGTCAGGGAGTAACTACCAAGCTGGTCCCGCGTTTCTTAGACCCGTCTGATGATGGTGTCTAGCGTCGACTTCAAGGCACTTGTACTCTCACTTGTTCATGAGATAGTACTCTCAGTTGGTAACACTAAGCCAATCTGCTGCTATTCTTAACTCTGGCAAGGTCTGGTTGTCTTCTTGGCACGAGGTAAATTTTCACAGTGTTCTAAACTAACTAAAGTGCCAGGTTATATTACACTTCGCTCCCCCCGCAGTATTTTGTTACGATTTAGGTAGTGTCCAATCAGGAATTTTGTTCTTCCTATGTTTCAAATATCCAATCGTTTCAAAACCTGTGTGTTTTGGTGAGGTGAATCAAAATATTTCCACTAGGAAATTTCTGTGCGTTAATGTACAGGTCATGTCTTCCAAATATGGAAGTGATATTTCCGTACTATTTAAAAATACCTTTTTACTTTTATCTCAAGTAATATGTTCGTAATGAGTCGCACAGGAAGAGAATATGTCATGTCGAGTCTGCCGAATGCTTGCCAGCAGGTCGATAATTTATCGCCTGGCACTCCCAGGTAAACATAATTTGTCGTATTACCATCTGAACGAGAAAGTCGCATAATCGCCGATTAAACAAATTCGCTGGGCGATTTTTCGTGTGAAACAGGCGGTCTGGTATACGAGAATATTTATCACAGGATTGTCGATTAATGTTGCATCATCCGCTTACTCTTAACAAGGTCAAGCGGGCAAACAAACATGACGACTTATTACTGTACGATGACATGAAAATATCAAATATCTGCTTGATAGGAGAGAAAGAAAAAGTGCCGACCACTGAAAATTTCACGTAATCAGTACTCACAACAAATGTAACTGACTACTCCCGGAGAGGATAAGAGATCGACCCAATAATTCCGCCACGGTGATATAAAAATAAGAATAAAAAAGGCTAGAGGAGCTTTCATTGCATTGGGAAATAAATGCAGATCAACAGAAATAAAGCCCAACATAAAAATCAGAAACTTCAGTTAAAATGTTCAGTCAGTGCTAGTGTATGGCTCTGACTACAAAAATGATAACAATAAAAGCAACACCTAATTGATGAGGTGATACACCTTCTGTGTAGTGGATGGAATATCTACGGTCAATGCTTCTATGGAGATTCCTTTCGGCGCTTGTCGCCTTTCAGTTTATTTTTCTTCGTCGTCAGTGCTTACATGATCTCTTGCTTTGTGCGTAGGTTTGTTTTCACAGTTAAAGATTTCATTGTTGGATCTACGATGGTCTGTTGCGTATCGATTTATTACTGTTTAGAATGTCCTCATAATATCTCACCAATCTAGGTTCCTTGTTATCTTCATTGTTGGTGTTTTGTTTTACAAAAAGGAACCTAACAATGTTTGGTTTGGTTTGGTTTGGTTTGGTTTGGTTTTAAGGACCATCTTTTTTGCACACGGACAGCTCTATCAGTGCTCCGATCTCCTCCCTTAGATGCCACCAGGAAGATCTCAGCACAGTGCACGATCTGTAAATCGAGCGAGAAATCCCAATGTGTGTATATAGGAATCACACATTCTATAAATATTTTTGTGGTGGGTAGGTTTCTAATTTTTAAATTTTACCAAGGCAGCGGCCTTATGGCTTACTCTTTACAATTTCCAACTGCTTTGGGATTTTTAACGTGCTCAACATGCACACAGGACCGCCTATTATTTCGCCCGTATCCGAGAAGGCCAGGCATCCGATCTCACTACCAAGGAGACCAAGGGGGAGTATAACATCATTAGGACTAATTCTGAAAAAAGTGTCCATAAATTATATTCAATCAACTGGGAGTCGAACCCGGTACCTTTAGAATTCGAGGCGGACGCCATACCTCTTAGCCAGTCCGATCCCTAAAAAAACCTAACAATGAAGAAGAAGACACCGAGAGCTACTTGTTTGCCCTATCGGACAAAACCAAAAAAGTCTCTCCGAAAAACAAGCAAGCAACTGTTCGTTGCCCCGTTAGAGGTCTCTGATAAGACAAAGACAAAACAAAACTACTGGTCCCTCCGGTATGCCATAAAAGACGACTGGTATCACGTTGTGCATTAGGCCAGCGGCAACCTCATCATGTTAAACCAATAGCCACGGAAACTATCGAATTAAGAGCTTTAGCTTTGGCATACGCTTCCTCAAGATGGCCCCGAGCTCCATGCTGAGCGAAAAGGGATATGATGAGGATGACTAATCATTAATTTTTAACACTCAAGATATAATGCACAAAAATGACACCGCACACCAAGTGGATTAACACGCATGCTTCGTCAAAGAAAAAAAATGCAAGATGTATTTTATTTTCTGCATAAACCATCAGTATTTTAACAAAACAAAGGATAGCTTTGTTCTCACCGTTAAATCAATTTCCAGCATGTTAATGAACGAATGAAAGCCACACTTCAAAACAGGAAGGTACCACAGGAAGATAAATCTGTAACGCTTAAGTGAGAAAGAACCACGCTTGGGTGGTTCAAACGGACAGCTATCAACAGGAGACATAAAAGACTTCAAGGATTAGTTTTGCTAAAATGAACCACATCTCAATGCCGTATGTCTACAATGACGAATCGCGGGATCGAATCCAAATGACATTTAACGACTGGAATCGTTAGATTCTCATTACCTGACATTTGAAACAGCCCCAGGCCGGTAAACTGAACTCTCCTTGTAAAGAGTGATGGATGTGAATATAATGTGACTTATATCAATTATTCTAACTCCCTTCCCCTTTACATCCCCATCATGATAAGACATTAAACCCTAGAATGGATTACAATTAAGATACTGTGAGCTTTCGCCCTCAGGCATGTCGTGCAAGGCGAATAATGTAAGGTTGTGCCGGGGCCTTTAAATACCCTCATTATGTAACACAAATAGCCACAGAAAGCGCTGCTGCAGAAGCGTGTGAATGCCAGGTGCAAGCTTCCTACGGGGAGATCAGCTGCTGTATTGTTCCGTGCTCCGTATGGAGCGCAAAGGAAAATAATGATGATGATAATAATGATGATAATAATAGTGATGATGATGAATGTGTGCTTTAAAAAAAAGATGTAATATCTGGTGCAGTGTTGATAGTTCAGTCACAAGACACGTATTATCTTGTTAGTTTAATTTTGTCCAATCTCTTTTAGACTGAAAGCATACTGTGTTAACTTTGTTAAACAGAATTATAATTAACCGGTTGCTCAGCAAGTCAGTCTTTAAAACAAGCCAGGTAGGTCAGTCACGCATCAAAGTCAGTCAGTCCAACCACCAGATAATCACTCAGTCAGCCAATTAAACAGCCAGTCAGCCAATTCAGCAGTCAACAAGAGAGCCAACCACTCAACTAGCCTGTAACCCAATCAGTTAGACAGCCAACTACGTTGCCAGCCAGCCAATCATGTGTTGAAATATAATCAGCGCAGATGTTGTTAAAAATAAACTGTGACGACGGTCAATACCCGCGCTCTGATTAACTACGCTAATGATCTATGCATACTCCAGGGTATGGATCAAGCTATCCGAGTCGAAATGTATCATATTTACACATTCTGACAGCTGACCTCACGTATTCAATATTTAATCACAAATGCAAGCCCCAGACCTCGTCTTGCTGTATTATATTCAACAGTCGGTGTATTCCATGAAAGACGGATTCTTCTTCAGAAACACTGGGATCAGAGTATGCAAGCTCAGAACAAAGGTCAAAACAACAATAAAATGCCGAACTCATTAGGTAACAAAAAACACAGTCAACAAAAAGTTGCACGACCCAGAATTTAAAATTGTCAAGTGTGACGGTATTGCTTCCCCATGCTTTTCAGTAGTGGTCCAACAGTGGCCAAAACTCAAGAGTATCTAATATGGGCTTCAAATGTATCTACCTTCGCACAAGATTACTCTTGGCAGAGATGTAGATAGAAGGGTGATGACACTTCTATTACAAAGGGAGTCTTCACAAGATATTCAGAATAAGCGAGAACAATACTATTGCTTTGGCTGAGTATGTTAACTATGTAATTCTGCCGACGCAATAGCTCTGTTTTTGCCTCTGGTGATCTTGTGGTTGTTGTTGCTGTTGGTGGGCTGTTTTGTGTGATGTGTTGTCCATATTTTTGGAGTTATCAGCTGGGTGATCCTTCTGTTTAGGGTGACTATTGTGGTGGCGCCTTTTATTAAAGGTGCTGAGAGACACCCACTTCTCCAAGTACGTTTCTAGTCGTGTAGCAAATTGTCTATACGATTCATCTTTCTGTCGTTTCGCCTCACGGAATTTACACGAAAAGTCTCTGCATTGAGCATAAAACGCTGTAGCAGAGCTTTCGTCAACATGTCGTAGCTGTTCTGTTCTTCCGTGGGCATTTTGAGAAACACATCATAAGCAGATCCCCTAAGACTCTGGGATAGCTTCATGTTGTATCTCTCCCTCTCCAAGCCATATGTAGCTACTAAGGATTCAAACTTAGAGAGATATAGGTCTATTTCCTCTGAAGCCTCAGAGTAAACATCTAACTGGAAGGATATGGCACTAGGTGCCACCACCTGAGTGGTGTTTCCTCTCTCGCTATTTTAAGAACTGCTAGACCCGCCATAGATAGAACTAGAATCCACTCTTCTGCCTTCGGGTTCCAATTCCTTCATTCTAATAGCGTGGGCTCTGTCGTCCTGTTCCTTCCTTTCTTGGAATGGCCTCTCCTGTTCCTTTTCCGCTCTTTCGGCCTGTTCCTTCTCCTTAGCAAATGCTCTTTCGCCCTGTTCCTTCTACTTATCGAATGCCCTTTCCTATTCTCTCTCTGCGGCTTCGAAAGCCCTTTGCTTTTCCTTCTCTTCAGCTTGGGTTTTTTCGTGTTCCCTGGTCATCTTTCTCTCTTCCATCTCGCCTGCCTTCTCACGGAGTGCGGCTTTCTCTGCCTCCATCCTGTCCTTTTCCTCTTTATCTTTTTCTTTCTGCTCTCTCACCGAATTGAGCATGAAGTCAGAAAGTTCTTTAGCTGAAAACCCTAGTTCGTGGTCTAAATTAAGGTAAAAGGCATGGAGGTTTTGGGACTCTGCCATTCTTGGCAAAAAATCTGTTTACAGAGCTACCCAAATGCACAACAGCTACTAACACTAAACACCAAATTACAACACTGAATTAGCTTCACCAAGTGAACTTATTTCTTTAACCTTAACTTTAGTTTACAAGAAATTTAGTTTCTTTCAACTATTCAATTATTCTTTACACAGTTACTTTTACTGTTATTTACGAATGCAATGTATGCTCAGTCTTACAATTACACACTCTTGACACGATTCTTTCAGTAAATCTGAAATTTATGTCAGTCAAGTCTAGGGGAATAACTTGACAAGTTCTATAATCCCCGCGCGTATTGCTCAATTGTGAATTATCACGCTTGTGCGACCTCGTTCAATCCCAAGTCGAGACCCCAATTGTGACGGAATTCCCTCCCCTGCTTTGCAGTAGTGGTCCAACAGTGGCCAAAACTCAAGAGTATCTAATATGGGCTTTAAAGGTATCTACCTTCGCACAAGATTACTATTGGCAGAGTTGTAGATAGAAGGGTGAGGACACTTCTATTACAAAGGGAGTCTCACAAGATATTCCGAATAAGCGAGAACAATACTGCTTTGGCTGAGTATGTTAACTCTGTAATTCTGCCGACGCTTTTGTAAAGGATTTAAGCACTTCTTACGTTCAGCTCGTTTAAGCCCCCACAACTGATTTACTCAGTGGAATTATATTATTCTAGTATAGCTCTGTTTAGAGTGTGTGTAGTAATTTGACTGAGACAAACATGCAGTAACTGTAAAATGATTAAATCGAAGTTACATTTGGAACATTACAAATAACAAAATTTAATAATCACTTTAGGTTTTAACAGTTGGAAAATAATTTGAATAGTTATGGATCAAGACAAGTTATCGTCACAGTCTTTAGGGAATGTGAGATGTTACAAGAAGTTCAAGTGGCAGCATATATTTGAACTTAGCTGCCAATGACGGTTCTGCTCCTTTTTATGAATTGGTTCTTTTCACTCTGCTCACGCTCGTCTCTAATCAAGGTTGTCGGTGGTAGCTCGTTTCCCAGAAACGTCCAGGAGAGTATACCACGTGGGTCCTTCGTCTTAAAGCTTAGGCCATGGTTCCCTTCTTGTTCCAGAGATAGTCATTTCTGCTGTTACCACCAATAACTATGCTAAAAGAATAGAACGAAACGCTCTTCTGAGTATGGCGTTTTCCACCCCATAGTTATGGGTTTCTATCTTCCCATACCACCATCCCAATTACTCAGACTTTACAATCGATGAGAATTAAATTTCATCCCTCGGGATAAAACTTCCTTTACATTTAAATAGAATAGCTTTAGCTTTACATGACATTTAAATGAAAAGGTTAATAATACAGTGAGAGTCTGTTTACATATACATCTCCACTGATTGAAAAGTGTTCACAATCTAAATTCAATACGTTTTCATTTATGTTTTACACTGATTGAAAAGTTTGAAACTTCCATTACTTTAAAATTAATATTTTCACATAGACATTTACATTGGTTTAAGCTTGAAAACTTATATTAATTTTAAAGTGACTATGTTTATAGGGACATTTACACTGCTTTGAAAATGTAAGTACTTAGAATATACGTCACTTCTTTCATCTTTCCCTCCCTACTCTATAGGGAACCTAGAACTACTTTATGCTTTTAGTTCTCTTTACGAAACTATCAATAAAGCAATCACCAGCACGTGCAGTGGTGGTTCATGAATTATCGTTCTAGATACTGAGGTTGCCAGCCTCAAATGACTTGGGAATCCTGTAGCAATTTTCACACATTAAAATTCACATGGTAATATATATATATATATATATGTTAGTTCACATGTTAGTAATAAAATATGAAATTTAATTCACAACTTACGCCTATTCTGGCTACAGACTTGTTGCTCAGATGAATAAATGAGACGTCGGTCTCTTACACGCTTCTGTTGTGTCTTTAATTTGACAATAGTATCCCTCTTTGACTCTGTGTGTTTTGGTTTTCCTTAATCCTGGTTTTCTTTGTTACAATGCTAGAGATTTCCTGGCTATTTTTTGTCCTTTTGGAATACTCTAATAAAAAAGTCCAGTCCGATAAAAAGAATTCTTGAATTCTAACTTGGCAAGTCTGGGTTCTTCTGGCGAGCGTGTCTCACAGCAGTTTTTGCACAATGAAGTGGGTTTGAACAAACGCTAGATTATATTCCCCCTCAATGTTGTTATGAAACAAATCAGAAAGATCTAATCATTTCAAATCATGCCAGGCGGATGTGATATTTTCAAAATAGTCCCACGTGAAATAAGGTGCGTGCCTGCAAAGGTCACGTATTACATATATGGACATCTGATGCCTTGCATACACTCTAACAGGCAGATCGATAGACACACATGACAACATGGGTAAGCTGTAATACTTATTACTTTATTAAAAAGTAATGTTGGTGTATCAAGGATGACCCGGAATTGCTTATGTCACACTTGTCTGCCCACATGTGTCACACAGACAGTAATCTCGTTACCTGTCATATGAGTACGCAAAAACTCCGTGTTTGCCCAGCTTTTTAACAAACGAGTCGCTTATCAGCAGTTTAATCTAAACACGCCGGCGCTCATCTTATGTAGTTGCTTCTCGCAGGGTGGGATAAACATTATCTGCAAGGAGTGTCACAAATGTTTGAACATACAAACTACTTGCTCTTTAGCCGATAATGAGAAGAAATTGGTACTTTTAAAAGTACACAAATAAAAGTAAGCACAAAATATGTCTCTGATCCTGTCGGAGTGAAACAGAGATCGTGATGTGGTCGTCCATTTCGTCACATCAAGAACAAAGAATTTTTGTTGTAAAGGTAAAGGTAGTTCCATAGCAGACACTGCCGTAGGGGAGTGAAGTGTTAAAGATTTCACCATACTAGGTCAAGCTTTTTTATGAGGTCGGGTGACAGGTCCTCTTCCTCACTGCCTTTGCCTTCTCGAAATCAAGACCAGAGTCAGGTACCCATTTACAGCTGGGTAGATAGAAGCATGACTCTGCTAGGTTTCAATCCCGGAACTCAGTAATTGTGCAGCAAGAGGAAAGCGCTCTAACTGCTTAGCCAATCGGACGTTTACTGTACTGCAAGAAATATGAATAACTCAGAGTGTACCATAAATATTATTTCACTAACTAAAGCAAGGCTGTGGAGTCGGGAGTCGGAGTTGTGGAGTCGGTCTTTAATTAGTGGAGTCGGAGTCAGAGACATACCGTATGAAAACAGCACCAAAAAGAAAGAAAAAAAGTGAGACTAAATCAAAATGCATAGAATTTTTAAAAATTTATATATATACTGCTCAAAAAAAGTTAAAGGCCACTTTCAATTTTTAGGTCATTTCAACTATGCTGTTTTTTTTTAAAACCTGAACACTCAGTCAAAAAAGTTTTGCTGCATTTTGTTGCATGCTTAAACAATGTTTGTTAATCTGACAATAAATCAAATCTGTGCTACGTGTGTGTACCTCCAAGGTCAATCAAATGTACGTGGTGGAAAGGGAAATAATGCATGTTTGAAAATGCTTCCTATGGCAAAGCCTGTTGATAACATTGCTGAAATTTGCTTTTCACGTGCAAGTCGTGACTATAGTGAACACATTTCACCTACTTTTCGGAAGGAACGGGCAATGGATATGTTTGTAACATTTACCATTTTAGCCATGGCTCAGCTAAGACGCTTGACCAATGTTGACAGATGGAGAGCGATGGCATGGCTGCAGGATGATGTAGGGCTGCGAGAAGTTGCTAGGAGATTAGGAGTTGCCCACTCTGTCATACAAACTCTGCGTGATCGTCATAATGCAACCGGCAGTGTCACAGAACAACGCAGGTCAGGACGTCTAAGGTCTACCACAAGACGGCAACACGCTGACCCATGGCTAAAATGGTAAATGCTACAAACATACCCATTGCCCGTTCCTTCCGAAAAGTGGGTGAAATGTGTTCACTATAGTCACGACTTGCACGTGAAAAGCAAATTTAAGCAATATTATCAACAGGCTTTGCCATAGGAAGCATTTTCAAACATGCATTATTTCCCTTTCCACCACGTGCATTTGATTGACCTTGGAGGTACACACACGTAACACAGATTTGATTTATTGTCAGATTAACAAACATTGTTTAAGCATGCAACAAAAGGCAGCAAAACTTTTTTGACTGAGTGTTCAGGTTTGAAAAAAAACAGCTTAGTTGAAATGACCTAAAAATTGAAAGTGGCCTTTAACTTTTTTTTGAGCAGTATATATATATATTTTGTTGGAAAACCATAGATTGTAAGTATCTTCCACAATGATGGGCGGTGTAGACTATCAAAGGCTTTTTGAAAATCGACGAAGGTGATAATAAGTGGCGATTGCCTTTCCACTGATTCTTCTATAATTGTTCTTAGTGTGAATATTTGATCAATACATGATCGTTTCGGCCTGAAACCCGCTTGTTCTTCTCTGATCTTTTCGTCAGCATGCAATTTAAGTCTTTCTAACATCATGCAACATAATAATTTTCCAGGTACTGATAATAGAGATATACCACGCCAGTTATTACAGTCTGATAGATCACCTTTCTTCGGTAACTTTACAATAATACTGTCTTTCCATTGTTGTGGTGGTTGTTCTTCTCTCCATACTTCATTTATAATATCTAAAATTCTCAAGAGTTGTTGTCATTAACTGCTTTAATCATTTCCCCTGAAATTTCGTCAACTCCAGCAGCTTTAAAATTTTTTAATCTTTTAACGGCTTGTTTGATCTCGTCCAGCGTGAATTCATCGCAAGTTATTGGCAAAGTGGTTGTGGATGTTTCATTATTAAAATCAGGTGTTACTGTTGGTGGTGGTCTGTTTAGCACCTCCATGAAGTGCTCAGCCCATCTCTTCATTTGTTCTTTTTCTGTTGGTATTGAATTCCCTAATTTACCTTTAACAGGTGTTTCCATAGCAGTAGGCTGGTGACATAGTTGTTTTGTAATTTGATAAAGGCACCTACTATTACCAGTTCTTGCAGCATTTTCAGCTTCTACGGCCAGTTCATTGATGAAATGTCTTTTATCTCTTCGAGTTTTTGTCTTCACTTCTTTATTTTACAAGTTATAAGTTAGTTTGCAAGATTCAACTGCATTATGTGTACTTGCCGCTAGTAGTTTAAGTTTTGCTGTTTTCCTTTCTTGTATTTTATCCCAAGTATCTTCTCTCATCCATTTTTTCTTTTTATGTACTAGGTATCCGGTGGTCGCTACAGCTGCTTCTGTCATTGCTGTTCTCAGTTGTTCCCATTTAGTATCGATTGTCTTGGTGGTGATATCGTTGTCAATTTTGCCTAAAGCATCGAAATAGTTGTTCATTTTGACATTATATTCCTTCTTTATATCATTTGATTGCAGTCTGTGTACATCTATTCTTCTATTTTTATTCGGTTGGTATAACTTCTTCAGTTTAATTCTCATTTTAGCTATGCAGAGGTTATGATCGCTTCCGATCTCTGCACCTCTGTATGCTCTGACGTCTTGAACTGATGAGAGCGAAATTTAGCGCTTATGCAGAAGTGATCTATCTGGTTCTTAGTTCTGCCATCAGGTGAATTCCATGTTATCTTGTGGATATTCTTATGTGGAAAGATGGTGTCTGCCACAACGAGGTTTGATATTTCACAAAGTTCTAGAAGTCTTTCGCCATTTTGATTCATACAGCCTATGCCATGAGTACCGAGATATCTTTGTACTCCATCGTTGTTGTCACCTACTTTGGCGTTAAAATCACCCATGACTGCTATTATGTCATGCTTGGGTATTGTGTTGATGGTACTTAGAAGTGCTTCATAGAAGTCATCTTTTGTGGTATCAAGAGCGTCGTTAGTTGGTGCATAACATTGTACAATTGAGAGCTTGAAAAATCGTGTCTGAAATCTAGCTAATATTAGCCTCTCATTGATAGGTACCCAGCTGATAAGCGATGCTGCTGCTTTCTGTGTCATTAGGATGGCTACTCCCTCTGTGTGACGATTATCATTACTACCAGAGTATATAATTTGCTTTTTTTCTTCTGAAATATATTTTATGCCCTTCCCCGTCCATCTACACTCGCTGACACCCAATAAGTCCAACTTGTAATTATCCATTTCTTTAATTACTTCTTCCAATTTTCCGTCTTGATACATAGTTCTTACATTCCAGTATCCAATTTTAGAAATCTCCTTAGCCCCCAAGATATTAGAGTGAGTCATGTTTACTGTCGAGCCTGGTTCTGTTTCGGTAACAATAGCTTGTTTTACGATAGTGAATTGTTAACTCACTGATCAACCCTCCGATCCAACCGACCGATTCAAGGGTTTCGAGGTCAGTTATAGGAAAATATCTACACCACTAGATACTCTGGTGTATCTCTTATTCTATAATTTAACATAACATGGTGATATCCATCGAAATATACACATTCCTGATGTTTTTCTTTCGGCGTCTAAGGTGAGAAACGAATTTCACCTCCATCTTGGAAGGGTAGATAACTCATTCATTAGAATGGTTTACAGTAGAAACAGGGGTGAAACAAGGCTGTATTATGTCACCACTACTTTTTGGAATAGCTATTGATTGGGTTATGAGAAACTATACCCACAATGAACAATTGGGTATAAAATGGACAAATGGAAAATTCCTGGGGGACCTGGATTTCGCAGATGATGTAGCATTCTTAAGTTCAACACCAAGACAATCCCAAGAAGCAATAAATAATTTGTGTCATCTCTCGGTTAAAATTGGTCTCCAAATAAATGCCTCTAAAACTAAAGCTATGAACTTTTCTAACGAGACCTTTGATATCATCTTGAACGGGGAAAAACTACAGAAAGTTGAAAGTTTCAATTATTTAGGCAGTAAAATGACTCAGGATGGTGACACAACAAGAGAAATCCATACTAGAATTGCTTTGGCAGCTAGCGCCTTCAATAGATTATCTAACATTTGGAAATTACGATCATTGAATATACATACCAAGCTTCGTCTGTTTAATTCAAATGTTATCTCAGTGTTAACATACGGCTGTGAGAGTTGGAAAATAACAAAATCATTGGAGAACAAGCTGAATACATTCGAGAACAAATGTCTTAGAAAACTCATGAACATCAGTTGGAAAGAATTCAAGACTAATCGACAAATAAGAGAAGACTCTAGGCAGAAATATGTCTCCGACTATATAAGGAAAAGACGATGGTCATATATCGGTCATGTCCTACGAATGCAAAACAACAGAATACCACTACAGGCGCTCACTTGGGTTCCTGAGGGTAAGCGGAAAAAAGGAAGACCAAAAGAAACACTCAGAAGAACAATAATAAGAGAAGGAAGAACGTTGGGCCTAAATAATGTGCAAGAGCTAAGAGGAGTGGCGTCACAACGAACAACCTGGAGAGCACTGGTTTCTGCCTTATGCGCCGTGTTTGGCGCTTAAAGAATTTATTATTATTATTATTATATATATATAGGAAATGAATAGGAAACTTATGAGATGTCAAAATCAAACTATAATATTTTGATATTCGAGAGAAAATAAATTTTCATTGAAGTTAATGACTACTGCTATTAGTGACTATCCTCGTGCCTTGTTACAGTAATTGCAAATACAATGCGCACAAAATACTGGTATTCCTTGTGTATTATATAACACTATCATTCTTATTTCCCTTTACCATTTATCTCCCATGTCCACACAAGCAAAATGCTAAAATTACTGCAGAAGCAGAAGACTTCCTAATGTGACAGGTTGTCAAGGGGACAAACCAGATTAAAGGAAGTACAGTTTTAGACAGTAAGAACTATATGCTAGAGAAAGAGATTTCCGCTCCACTTCTGACTATAAAGTCATGTGATAGAGCCGTAGTCTAAATATACATTGAAGGTCCGAGCAAGACGTTAAAAAAGAAAGGCAAAGACACTTTAATAAATTTAACTGGAATTGTTATAAATAAAAATTAGTCACAAAGCGTGATGATAGAGGGAGGGGGGAGTTTGAAAAAGTGTGACACACAAAAGTACGAGTAGGATGGCTTCTTTCATAAACGGTGTCGGAACAAAACAGATTTCGTAACCCCCATCCTCCATTCTGACTTTTATCAGCTATAGTTAACAACTCCCTCGTGGATGACTTATATTAATATTATAATCTCAGCTGAAATGTCGGATAATTGTTATAACCGTTAACTGTTTTTAATTATTTTTTTAATTATACATGTTTTTAATATATTATGTAATACCGACCTTTCCAATAAGTGATATTGATCTGGAAGCAAATGTATTTCTAGTTCGTTCGATAGAGGATCATTTTACTTTGCCGCGGGATAATGATAACGAAGAGAAACCATTCATTGATAATAACTTACGCTTTTAACGCTTGAATTAATGTGGATTTTCTTTCAAGTTTAACATTATTTCATGAAACTTTAACATAAGTAAGAAATAAAGTTACTGATGTGTTTACTTTAAATTTAATTTATTTTTATGGTTTGAATTTAAATTAAGCCAAAATGAGTGATACTTTTAATAAATTTAGCAACGTTTAACCAACAAATCTGTCTTTTGTTTTTTAAAAAAAAAGATTGATTAATTAAACACTATCTTACATGAAAGACCATAATTTTAGCTGCACTAGTAAATGTCGTGAAACGAGTGTGTAAACCCACTACTTTGTTAAATCATTATGTCGGGATACAAATTTGCCCCAGCCAATCAACGCACAGTTGCTGAAGTTACGCCAGGAAAAAACTTAAGCCCTGTTTTTCGGATGTCGGTTGCGGCCATCTTGTCACCCAATATGGCGGAAAAACTGAATAACATTAGCCATAAGCCCTGTTTTTCTGGGACTCGTTTCGGTCAAGGACGGTACGAGGCATGGTACAAAACTGCAGACAACCAATCAGCTTGCCCCGCCAGGAACCAACCAAACGCTTTCCTTAAGCAATATAAGTTACTTCACCTGCCTATATAATCGGGCGAGATTTTATGCAAAAACACGCAACACCAACACGAAGCCAGATACCGACCGACTGAAGAGGAGAAGCTGTCAACCTTGATTTATTGCTTACCTGAGTGCATTGACCTGCAGCCTGCTTCAATAGTCGGATCAAAACCTGGCCTGTTTAAATCTTGGAGGGTTTTATTCGTGTCATCAAACCTGAGGTCGTATGTCGTGTCAATCCAGCTGCTTGGAACGTCGCAGGAGCACAGTGATTGCGCAGGATCTACCTCTTTAGTCCCCCTCAGTCTTGGGTGGGCTAACGAAACGACCATCAGCGGGTGCTGTGTGCAAGAAACTAAGAAGGACATAACTTTTGAGAGATGAGTACACATTAGTACCATTTGTCAGCATTGTGAGCAAATTAACTGTTAGTGACGAAAAAGAGATTTAGCGTAGCAAGAGACAATAATAAGATCATAGCTGATAAATTATATATATATATATATATATATATATATATATATATATATATATATATATATATATATATATATATATATATATATATATATATATATATATTTACTATAATTGAGTAACAGCACAGCTGATATAATTGTTTTATTCCTATAATTGGAAGACTTGTAATATACAAGTGTATATATATATATTTGTAAATCATTTGTAAACTTACAAATCCATTACATTCCATTTTTTTCAACATTCACCCTTTAGCACAAGAGTAGATAGTGTTTATACTAAATAAATAATAAGGAAATTGTATTTGAAGACTTGTCAATTTTATCATTGTTAAGTAAAATCTGTTTCCTTGTCTTATATCACAGTTAGTTACACAGCGGAGGTGGCAATTTATGTCGGTCTCCTCTCTACACAATTTTCGAGATCAGATCATTCACAGCCGTAACTAATTTGTGATACCAGTAGTTCTCTCAGACACTGGGACTTCACCATTTTCTGCAGAAATTCTATTTCTGTAATTGTCAGTACTATACTGATCCAAGAGCCAATAAAAACCTCACGCCACAGTAAACAAATTTACGTTTGATTACATTCTGTCTTTTCAGCAGCACACACAGTTTTAAAAAAAGGGGAGAGTGTAAAAAGATTAGTGACGTCACATAAGACGGGACCTCTACACCTCACGGTAGAAGGGGAACGACTAAGTAAGTACATAAGACGGGGTTCTAGGTTTTTCTGACGACATGTGACCAAGAAGACGAAGAGGGAGAGTGCTAAAAATGGCCAAAAATTGCCTGATGTCATATGTGGACGACCCCATTCTACACAAGAAATAACACTTAAAAGCAAATATACCACCGAAGATGGAGCAAATTGCTCAGTTATAATGTGTGAACATTGGAGCATATTGTTGTTGTTATCGTTGATCAGAATCGACCTCACTGCACTCCGGGCAAACCCATAGGTGGTCAGTCTCCCTCAGCAAATGTCGAAGAGTATGAATGCTAATTGTACCTGTAGCACGCTGGTTGTACATACGACGGATGTATCATCTCTCACGTCCATATCTGCTAGTCCCACGTTTGATGCCAAACTCCAACAGCCTCAGCCTTGTTGATTCATCCATTGCAGTGTCATTATCTATTAGGCAATCATTAATTGCCTTTAGTATCTCTCCCATATCCCTGTCCAGTGTCCCCACTACGGGAGCTCTCGAGGCCAGTCTGTCAGCTCTCTCATTGCCACGTACCCATGCATTACCAGGACAGTAGATTCACACCAGTTCTTGAAGACTTGAGGATTCTTTTGATGTTTTCCATTCCTGCCCAGCTATCCGTTCTGAACTTACCGAAGCATGGCTTGAGAGTCTGACAATTTAACTGCCCTGGTTGATGGAGTTTCAGACAGACACTTCAGTGCTGCAGTAACTGCCTCTACCTCCATTCTCATGCTGGAGGTTGTTGTCATGTAGGCTCCACTCTGTTCAGCAACGACCCTGCCCTTTATTCTTGCAGAGAAGCTCCATCCTGATTTATCACCACGCACTACAGCCCCATCAGTTGTACACAATGGCGTCATCATCCCCAGCGTGATCACTTATCAGGTGATTAATCTCCAGTTCTGCTTTTCCATTGCCCCAAGATTTGCACTCTCTGCCAAGGCTAACGGTAGCATAGATATCAAGGTGCCAGTTTGCTATGATTGGCCCTGGCACCAAGAATATCATAAAATCCCCCCCCCCCCTTTTTTTTTTCTCTTCTTTTCTAACACCAACATTTTTATTTTTGGACTATTTCCAAATCGCAGTTTGTTTCTAAAGACCATTATCGTACATTTTGGGTTGGGTACGAGGGGGAGGGGGGGGGGGGGGGGGGAAGAGAAGACATAAAGGAGTAAGGATATCGGAGAAGAAGAGGATGATGGAAAAATGAAAGTAATGAATGACAGGAAGCAAAGGCAAGAAAGAGGAATAAAGAAAGAATAAAGGTAGGGGATGAAGACATCGGATGGCGTAGATGAAGAAAAGGGGAGGGAACTTGCGAAGAACATTTTCTAAAGCATATAGAAGTAAGGATGCATTATCACAGCATGACGTCAACAATTGTGGGGAAGGGTCAGTGGGATCAGGAATGAAAGAAGAGAGACATATAGAGGAAATCAGCAAGAGAGAGAACTAATTTCTCCTTGCCTGCCTCACAAAACACTTCGTCAGTTTATCATTTCCCCCAAATATTTATCTTGCTACCTGCTGGGGCATGCTCTTATTATGAATTCTTTCACTTCCAACCTTTCCAAACTTCATTCATTCTTCCTAAAGAGAGAGTAGAACCGAGTAACTTGTTTCCACGTAACACTGCTGACGGTTGCTTGAAGTATATGAAAAACTTCGGACTTAAGACACTAACCCTGTCTAGATACCACATATATTACCCTTCGACATTTGCTGAGGGAGCCAGAGAATTTATGGCTTTTCCCGGACTGCATTGATGACGATTATGTTCAACAATAACAATAACCACAAGCTGTGTCTAGATATACCACATATTAGCTTTGTCTACATACCACATACATTAACCTACTACAAAAACCCTTTACAAATGACGTCTCCATATACCACATACATTAACCTACTACAAATACCCCTTACATTAGATGTCTCCAAAGACCACATACATTAACCTACTACAAATACCCCTTACATTAGACATCTCCAAATACCACATTCATTAACCTACTACAAATACCCCTTACACCAGACGTCTCCAAATACCACATACATTAACCTTGACAAGATACTAGATATACGAGGGAAGGTCAAAAAGTAATGCCACTTTTTTTTTAAATAATATGTAAATACTGCATCGGTGTGCAATTTGCAAATTTTGCAGGATTCCTCAAACACTCTTCTGCACTGTATAGCATTACCAACCTGTTTCAGTAACAGGTTGCACCACTGTAACAGTTTAAAAATGGCTGCCAAAGACGTTCGGTTAAAACAACGTTATGTCATAGAATTCCTCACTGCTGAAGGCAAGACCCCAATTCGCATCCACGAACGTTTGACGAATGTTTATGGAGATTCAACGGTGGATGTTAGCACTGTCCGACTTTGGGTACATCGTTGTGACGAAGCTGAAGTAGGTCAATCCTCAATGGCTGACGCAAAGCGGGCTGGCCGTCCGTCTACTGCAGTGACTCCACACAACATTCATCGAGTTGATGGCATCATTCGTGGTGACCGTCGGGTAACACTGGATGAACTTTCTTCCATGTTGTCCATTAGTAAAGGCAATGTCCGGAACAGCATTAAAGACCTGGGTTATTCAAAAGTTTGTGCACGGTGGGTACCCAGAATGTTGACAGACAGACATAAAGAAACAAGGAAAACCATAGCCATCAACCTCCTGCACCGTTACGAAACTGAAGGAGAAGAGTTTTTATCTTATATTGTGACAGGTGATGAGACTTGGGTTCATTTTTTTTTTTGAACCAGAATCCAAGAGGCAGTCAATGGAATGGCATCACACAACATCGCCGATAAGAAAGAAGTTCAAAAGTTCACCATCTGTATGGAAAGTTATGGCCTCCGTGTTTTGGGATGAGAAGGGTGTGATTCTTCTCGACTTCTTGGAACAGGGAAACACGGTGAATGCAGACAGTTACATTGAAACTTTGAAGAAGCTTAGAGGTCGTCTTCGGCGACTTTACCCGTTAAAAGATCAGAGAACTGCACTACTGTTGCACGATAATGCCACGACACACACCGCTAAACGCACCATTGATGCGATTGCAGAATTTGGCTGGACATTATTACCACATACCCCTTACAGTCCCAATCATCTTGCACCTTCTGACTTCCATCTGTTTGGACCACTGAAAGAAGATCTTCGCGGACATCACTTTGAGGACACCGAGACCCTTAAACGCGCTGTACGCCAGTGGTTTAGGAAAAAGGACACACATTTTTACCGTGCGGGGATACATGCCCTTGTGAGAAGATGGACAAAAACTGTAACAAATAACGGAGACTACATTGAGAAATAAATTTTTGAAGTTCAGACTTGGGGCTATATTTCAATGTGAATTCTATCTGTTTTCTTGCCTATTGAATGACATTAAAAATTACGAGGCATTACTTTTTGACCGTCCCTCGTATTAGCCGAGTCTAGGTACCTTACTTACTTACTTAGTCGTTTCTCTTCTACCGTGAGGTGTAGCGATTTGGAAGAGAGAGCGCCATACTATACTATCGGCTGTCTTCCTCCTGGCCTGGTTCCATTCTAGTCATCGGTCCTTCAAAGATTGTCTAATGTTGTCCTCCCAGCGGACTCTGGGTCGTCCTGGAGGTTTGGGTCCCTGGCTCTTAGTTTTCCATGCTCGTCGTGGTAGCCGATCTTCTCCCATTCTGCAGACATGGTCAAACCATCTTAGTTGGGACTGTTCTACTTGGTTCTGCAGGGGGTGGGATTTTAGGCCTTGACGTATCGTCTGGTTGCGGACCATGTCTCTTCTTGTTACTTCAACCACCTTCCTCAGATACCTCATTTCTGAGGTTTGCATCTGGCTTTTGTGGGTTGTAGTCATTGCCCATGACTCGCATCCATATGTCAAGACTGGGACATAGGTGGAGCGGTATAAAGCCATCTTCGTTTTATTACCAACCTCTCTCTTGCTGAGGAATCCTCGATTTATGGCCTGAAAAAGTCTCCCAGCTGCTGCTTTTCGAGTGGCCGACTCTTCTTTAACGCCTCCCTTCTGGTCTATAACAGCTCCGAGGTATTTAAAGTGGTCGACCTACTCCAAGACCTGTTCTCCCAGCTTAATCTGATGCCTTCTTTCTTCTCGTGATATTACCATGGTGTTTGTTTTAGAGCTGCTGATGACCATCCCTCTCTTCTCCAGCTCTTCCTTCCAGACTTGCAGGTTGGATTGGAGATGTGCCTCTGATTTAGCAAATGTCAGCTCTGAAATACAGACCTGTCTGATCTTCCAGTACCCCATTGAATACTTTCTTGTTCTCTCCTTACATGCCTTGATGACATCGTCCATGAGGAGTATGAAAAGATAAGGTGACAGGATATCACCTTGTCTTACACCACTTGTAGGTACCGCATATATTAACTGGATCTAAGTGCCATCTTAGTCAAGGAGCTGTGTCTAGGTGCCACATACATAAGCCAGGCTAGGTGCCACATACATTAGCCGTGCTAGGTGCCACATACATTAGCCATGCCTAGGTGCCACATACATTAGCTGTGTCTAGGTGCCACATACATTTGCCGTGCTAGGTGCCACAGACATTAGCTGTGTCTAGGTGCCACAGACATTAGCTGTGCTAGGTGCCACATATATTAGCCGTGTTACGTCCCTCATACATTAGCTGTGTCTAGGTGCCGTGTACAGTGTTGCAACAGCTGGGTATTTTTTAACTGGATCTGGGTTTTTTGGCTTCCGTCTGGGTATCTGGGTATTTTTTTTCTTCAAAATCTGCATTAATCTGGGTATATTTGATAATTGGCATTTACAATGTATGTATATTCTGTGCACTGAGCATTATACATTATATTTTTATTATAATTAAATGTACAAAACTATGTGTTATATATTTTTTATTCCACTTAAATTTAATTCTTGTTTTTAACCACATAAATGACGTTGTTTTGTTTTTTTACTCGTTTACATGAGCTATCTATTTCCTGTTATTCTGTTAATGGCTGTCATCTACAATACTCAGTCATTTTTGCGATGTATTTTAAAGTATTCTTTTTAAATTTTAGACTTAAGCGATGATGAAATTACGCTAGGTAGTTATAGCAGCATGATGACACACACGCCACCACGTAAAAATGTGATGCCATGGTATCAGCAGGCTTTTTGTGAGGAATGGCTAGACAGCGAACTGAAGGATTGGATAAAGCCGGACTCTGGCAATTGCTATGCTGCTATTTGTACGGTCTGTTCCTGTACATTAACTAATGCCAATAAAACAGCTTTATTGACACATAAAAGCACATGAAAAACTACGGCCAAAAGCAAAACTCTGAACATTAACAAGTTTTTCATCAAACCAAAAAAGCCCCGTTTCCAAGACAAAATTGCTAAAGCGGAGATACTGTTGTCGGCTTTCATGGCAGAACATAATACTCCGTTTTCGCAAGCTGATCATTTGATTGAATGTTGCAACAAACAGATGTTTCCAGACAGCACAATTGCTAAAAAAAAATGTCACTGAAGCGCACCAAGGCTGCCTATGTGATGCAGTACGGCATTGCTCATTTTGAGCGGCTTGAAGTTATAAACATTTGCAGAAATCATAAATTTTATATAATCGTTGATGAGAGTACTGATGTCTCTACGAATAAGATGTTGGCAGTTGTGCGATTCTGTGACACAAAAACAAAAAAAGTAGTTGATTCCCTGTTAGACCTCATTGAGGTGGAGGATGGGACTGGTCTTGGCATCTTTACAGCTGTTAAGAAATTATTGAGCACGCATGCAATCCCGCTTAGTAACATCATTGGTTTTGCTGCAGACAACTGTGCCACTATGATGGGGACTGCAAGTGGTTTACAGGCACAGCTGAAGAAAGAGACTCCACATGTCTTTGTTCTCGGCTGTGTTTGTCATTCATTTGCTTACTTACTTACTTACTTAGTCGTTCCCCTTCTACCGTGAGGTGTAGAGGTTTGGAAGAGAGAGCGCCAGAATATCCTATCGGCTGTCTTCCTCCTGGCCTGGTTCCATTCTAGTCCTCGGTCCTTCAAAGATTGTCTAATGTTATCCTCCCAGCGGAGTCTGGGTCGTCCTCGGGGTCTGGATCCTTGGCTCTTTGTTTCCCATGCTTGTCGAGGTATCCGTTCTTCTCCCATTCTGCAGACATGGCCAAACCATCTTAATTGGGACTGTTCTACTTGGGTCTGCAGGGGGTAGGACTTAAGGCCTTGACGTATCGTCTGGTTGCGTACCATGTCTCTTCTTGTTACTTCAACCACCTTCCTCAGATACCTCATTTCTGAGGTTTGGATCTGGCTTTTATGGGTTGTAGTCACTGCCCATGACTCGCATCCATATGTCAAGACTGGGACATAGGTGGAGCGGTATACAGCCATCTTCGTTTTCTTACCAACCTCTCTCTTGCTGAGGAATCCTCGATTTATGGCCTGAAAAAGTCTCCCAGCTGCGCTTTTCGAGTGGCCAACTCTTCTTTGATGCCTCCCTTTCGGTCTATAATAGCTCCGAGGTATTTAAAGTGGTCGACCTGCTCCAGGACCTGTTCTCCCAGCTTAATCTGATGTCTTCTTTCTTCTCATGATATCACCATGGATTTTGTTTTAGAGCTGCTTATGACCATCCCTCTCTTCTCCAGCTCTTCCTTCCAGACTTGCAGGTTGGATTGGAGATGTGCCTCTGATTTAGCAATCAGGGCAACATCATCAGCAAATGCCAGCTCCGAAATATAGACCTGTCTCATCTTCCAGTACCCCAATGAATACTTTCTTGTTCTCTCCTTACATGCCTTGATGACATCGTCCATAAGGAGTATGAAGAGGTAAGGTGATAGGATATCACCTTGTCTTACACCAGTGGTGGTCCTGAACTCTTCTGACTTATGGTTTGCTGTCCTCACATAATTTCTGCAAGACTTGTAGAAGCTCTGTATAGCATGAATCAGAGGTGCTGGAATATTCTTCCTTGCCAAACAGTCCCAAAGTTTGCTCCAGGGGACCCTGTCAAACGCCTTTTCCAGATCTATGAAACAAAGATGCATCACACTCTTATACTCACGGGCCTTTTCACTCAGCTGTCTGAGTGTGAAGATTAGGTCTTGAGTACTTCGGTTTGCTCGGAATCCGCACTGGACCACATCCAATTGTGGCTCAGCTAGTCATTCATTTGCACTTTGTGCAAATGCTGCCTGCAACCACCTACCATCTTGGCTTGAAATTTAATGAAGAATGTCTGCTTCTATTTTTCGCGTAGTAGTAAAAGAAATTTCCAGTTCCAGTTAAATACAAGATGTAGTTCAGGCCCAGAAACATAAAGTGTTGAAGCTGTGTGGTGTGAAACACGCTGGCTGTCCCGTGAAGCAGTCATTGAGAGGATCCTTGAGCAATGGGATGCTCTGCACTTGTATTTCCAATCCGAAGCTTCAGTGGACAACGTCGACGGTGCGGGGCAAATCCTGCAGACGATGAACACTGTTGGCACGAAGCACATGCTTCTATTTGTCGGCTACATACTGGGTAAAGTTAACGTCATGAACATCGAATTCCAGTCCGAGAACTTCCGTCTTCACAAAGTGTGCACGAGTGCAACAAGAGAGTATATTTTTCTTCTCAGTATGTTTATTAGGCAGGAAGTAATGCAGCATGAGCATCGCACTCTAGCCGACATTGATCCTTCGGATGTACAGGTGCACAAGAAACTGAATTACATTGAGCTGGGTGGACGATGTGAAGCGCAGTTAATCCGACAACCGTTAGGAGATAAAGAAGTCCAGTTTCGCAAGGATGTATTGGCATACCTGATTGAACTTTGTACTCAAATACGACGCAGGTTCCCACTTGGACAAAACAGTGTTATGGCACAAATGCAGCTATTGGATCCAAAGCAAGCTCTCGAGATCAACAAACCTTCTGTCATTCCATTAGCAGCGCAGTTCGCAACAGTTGTTTCGGAAGAGAGCCTTGATCGTCTGTCTGATCAATGGCGAGAACTGGCATCGTACCGAAAAGATCTTGGACATCTGGTGGATGAGGATCCGCCCGCATTCTGGCTGGGACTGCAACAAGTAACAGATGCTAATAACCAGAAAAAATTTGATGTTTTGGCTCACCTCATATGCACGCTTATGGCACTACCTCACTCCTCAGCATACGTCGAAAGAGTGTTTTCGAAGGTTAACTTAGTTAAAACTAAACAAACCAATCTTTTGTATGAAACAGTTTCCAATCGAATACTAGCCAAGCAAGCAGTTGCCAAAGATGGAGTTTGTCATAAGTTTAATCCTAGTAAAAGCTTGGTTGAAGATGTGCGTGAAGGACGTTGCCGGCAGAGATATGCAAAGATTTTGGAACTCCACAATCAAGATTCCACGTTGTCAATTCATGCATATGATCTTGACGAAGGAGAAGTTGTCGACATGGATGCCGAGTCGCTGACAAGTGACAATTTTTAACAGTAACAAGTGTGACGATACGGTTGTGCAATCTCACGTCCACTCCGGCAGGATCACTTTTTTTCTTCATTTTTCTCTTCCTCTCACTCATCGCTATTATTTGGCATATTTTTTTGCCCTGTAATTCATTAATTTACTCTCTAAGCTAAATCTAGTAGGGGAAAGTCTCTAACACTCCACTCCCCTACGGAAGTATTTGCTATGGGACTGTCTTTATCTTGTTTACCACTACTCAGACTTATTTACGTGAACTGGTGTATTATCGTAACAATACCCAGTCATTATCACCGGTCAGCGAGCGAGATTCTTATCATGAAAAGACGGTCTCGCCCGATCAACATCTAAAGAAGCCAATATTGTCAGTCTGAGATAGCCGTCTGAGTTGGGCAGTTTACACAGGTGGTAGATGCGTATATCGTTTCACGGGACCACCCCTGTGTGTGATTATCACGATAATCTATCTG
This sequence comes from Oreohelix idahoensis, assembly GCA_024509875.1. Classification (NCBI taxonomy): domain Eukaryota; kingdom Metazoa; phylum Mollusca; class Gastropoda; order Stylommatophora; family Oreohelicidae; genus Oreohelix; species Oreohelix idahoensis. The sequence goes on along the minus strand of JAMPIV010018733.1, from coordinate 71,667 downwards.
GAGAGGCAATATTGGCGATAGGTAGCATCTGGACATCAAATGAGTTCACAGATGGTGTTTAGGTTGTGCACAAGATGCCGGCGGAAGTTTGACGCAACGATATGACATCACTGTAAAAGGTCACGCGTGGGTAATAAATTTAATATTTTGAAACACGTGAGGGTATTTTGCGAATTTGAAAAAACCCCTACCCACGTAGTGCTGAACGAGATTCGATTAGATTGGTTCATTTTGAGGAGCTGAAATATACAATGTATTTTATTGGCACACTAGTCGGAAGTGCAATCTGTGATTTGCAGTAAGAACTGAGAATACAGTATGATGAAAACACAGACACAGATCACACAGAGAAACTGCAGCGCACAAGTCATATCATCGACTCCTAAAAGCCAGAAAGAACAAGGAGACATTGGACTTAGAAATTCTACAACTATAAGTAACAGATCGAGTATTGGGCAACTTTGGAATTCACAAGTAAACCCCCATTTTTAATACAAGACTGGAAACTTAAAGGGGCCAGTTCTTTAATTATCAAGACTGGAATCCTAGGAATTTGATCACAAGTTATAGAGGAATTAAATAAAAGTTTTCCCAGGCCCAGGTGATTTCCCATTTTTTAAAATATTTTTATTACCACAAATTCACGATTATATAATAATGATTTTATTAACAACCCAATATATGAACTTTTGAAAATAAGATATTTTAACAGTAACATACTTGTACTCACAGTAGTTACATTAACAAAATGTTCCTCAAATCAAATATAAAATGTTAGTTGTAACTTGTTGTCAAAGATTGCCTCCCCTGCTTTGCAGTAGTGGTCCACTAATGGCCAAAACGCAAGCGTATTTAAAGTAGGTCATCCAAGGTATCTATCTTCACGCAAGATTACTCTTGGCAGAGATGTAGATAGAAGGTGAATGGCGCTTCTACCTTAGCGGAACTTTCACAAGATATTCACAGAAGTCAAGAAGAAAACGCTGCTTAGGGCTGAGCAATTTGTTAACTTATTATCTGGTCCGTAGCCTTTAGTGGAGGGTTTAAGAAATGGTTCTGGCCCGTTAAGCCCCAGTTGATGTAATCCAACGAATGCCCTCATATACGTAATGGATATATATATATATATATATATATATATATATATATATATATATATATATATATATATATATATATATATATATATATATATATATATATATGTAATTATTAAATAGTCTTGCTCATACGTTTGCTTTCATATTTCTAATGACTGAATTAACAATTATTTGTTTAGTTTAAAATAATATACAACAAATTTAATAGTCAGTTAGTTCAACAAGTTAAAATAAGGATTAAATGGGGGTGACAGGTAGATTAAATTTTCCTCACAGAGGTTGGATCGGAGCGCTATCAATGTCCGTGTTTTGCTGTTGCCTGTGACAAAAAATTCTAAACTCTAGCTGAGTCCTGCAGCTGTGGATCCTCAATTCTGTGATGACGAAAGCCTTCTCCACGCTCTCTTCCACTGTAGGCGGTTAAGGTGGATGCTTTTCCCCTCACAATAGCGGCGTGAATACCACAAATCATCTGATGGCTAGTAACCACGAACTTTAGACAAATAGAAAGAAACAAATGCCTGCTTAGTTGCGGCGAACAAATGTACTTGTCCAAGGTATCTATCTTCGCGCAAGATTACTCTTGGCAGAGATGTAGATAGAAGGTGAATGGCGCTTCTACCTTAGCGGAGCTTTCACAAGATATTCCCAGAAGTCAAGAACAAAAGCTGCTTAGGGTTGAGCAATTTGTTAACTTATTATCTGGTCCGTTGCCTTTAGTGAAGGGTTTAAGCAATGGTTCTGGCCCGTTAAGCCCCCAGTTGGTGTAATCCAACGAATGCCCTCATATACGCAATGGGTGTCTCTCTCTCTCTCTCTCTCTCTCTATATATATATATATATATATATATATATATATATATATATATATATATATATATATATATATATATAATTATTAAATAGTTTTGCTCATACATTTGCTTTGGGGGAAAGTCTTCTTCGCCACTTGGAAATTTCGTACTGACCACTGATGAGCTTATCGGTACATTATATTCCTGAATCGCCCATATGTTCCCCAACCTTGCCTGTGACGTGAAACGCCGCCTCTAAACCAATCGCTAGGCCACCATATTGTGACCTTTTGCCTGTACATCTTTCACGCCCCGTCAGCGACTGTCACTGGTCACAAGGAGTGGGGTTGTCGCCACCAACTTCAGTTCCTAGCTATGTGTTCGTTTGCGTGACAACCCGGTGTTTTCGGATTTGCCGGTTAATAATTTTTTTTAAAAATCACCCACCTTCTCCTGTCACAAACCCTGCTGTCCGTTGTCGTTTTACGTGTATTTCCTGTTTTATTTTCTTGCATGCGACGAGCCTTTAATCTCTCGGTTTATTATGCCGTGCTCTGTTTTCCCATCTGGCAACAATAATTCACGTGTGCGTCCCGAGTCCATTGTCGCCCGAGTTCACTGTGTTGCCGGCTATTGTATTGCGCGGCAGTGACCGTCGTTTGTTTGAACAGCGGGTTAGCCATGGAAAAACTACCATATTGTGTCAGATGGGCGTCTTCGAAAATAATCAATATGTCCTGACGATATTTACACGGGGACTTAGATATCAAAGAAGTTGTCTATGGCTAAGCTGATGTTCCACACGGTTTCTAACGAGGAAATGTGGGGTTCCGAAATATAAGGTCATTAAAAGATTACTTCAACAACGATGAAAGAGCAAAATGTGGGGGAAAATTAAATAAGAAAGGCGTGAAAGATGTTAGAAAAGATAGAGAGTGAAAAAGATAGACCTATTTTACGACACGCACTTAGTTCCGTACGCTTAAACTTTGTTCACACGTTAGGACCAGTGAGAGCATTTGTGATTCAGTCCCGTTCCACTTTATTCTGGTGGAGCAAGACATCTGGCTTTTCTTTGATGCCTTAGCTGTTCCTGCGACAAGCGCAGAGTCTCGTACCTAATTTTGTAGCTGGGTAGATTAGAGCGTGGCGCTTCCTGCATTTTAATCCCCTCCATTTGCCTCGAGAAGCAAGTTTTCTAACCAGTTTGCCACTCGGTCGCTCAAATGTAAAGGTAGTGCCAGAAACTGCCGTAGGGGATATAAATGAAAAAGATATTACTTTTACAAGATAGCATTATGGGATGATGTTACCAGTTCCTTTCTCGTTGCTTTTGCGCTCCCTAACTGTGATAAACGAGCGCAAAGGCCTTATTGCCCTATCTTTTCCTACATCTTTCGTATTGTATTTTCTCCGACATTTGCTCTTTCATGCAACATTTGCGATCCATATTTGCTATTTCATCGTTGTGATTACTCGCGACCGGTATCTAGAGAACCACATTTGTTCTTTCATCGGGGGAAATAAAAATCCTTTGATTGAGTCCACATGCCTGACATTATCGTTTGAAGCCCACATTGCATCGTGATAAATCTGGTCAAAACACATCTGGGCATGCTGTAATTTCTGTGACACCACATTGGACGCCCAGATTGGCCAGGGAAAAACGTCTCATGCTGTAATGGTGTTATCTTGGGTCGGCCGCGGTTCAGACAAGCGTTGATTTACCACATTGGACGCCCATCTTGGCCAGGTGAACAATAAACAATCAGAGGTCAAACTACACCCACGTTTGGACTGACAGGGGAAAAGAGCGATCCTGTGAATGAGTGACCAGAGGGGCCATTAATGATTGGTTGATATGAGCTGTACCAGAAACCCATATTGGACGGGCAGAAATATAATCTACTGCGTAGCTTGTTCTAGGAAGGAGTCCAGTTTTTTACCTTGTGAGGAAGAGATTAAACCCAAAAAACGCATAGCCTAATACACGTGTTTATTCAGAGTGGATGATAATTCAGTTCTGTGATTAATTGTGTTCTTAAAGGATTTTGCGAAGGGAAAAGAAGGTTAGTAGATCTTATACTTATTAATACATTTTCTTATTTTTGTTTATTTTAACCTCACAGCTAAAATGTGCGAAAGATAAAGTTTCAAATAATTCTTGGCATAACTGATTAATAAAATCGGAAGATTTTCCTAGAAGATGATAGGATGATAGGAGGTAATTAATAGTTCATATTTCACCTTTATCATCATCACAGTCTCCCATGCGCACACACTCTCATGCACAAGATATTTAACATCATTAGAATTGAACTCAGAGAGAGAGAGAGATGAATAATGAGCAGTAGTTTAAATGAAAGTCAACCAGTGATGTTAAATGTGAAAACTTACGAAGACTTTTGTGTGTCTTCAGTTCATCAGAAGTCTGAGTCTATACGCAACGTGTCTGACGTCTAACCAGAAATAAGTTATCAAAAACGGACATTTGGCTAGCAGAATTCGCCATAGGACATCTTTCATTCCTCAATTAAAAGGAATATTGTCTCACCCACAAGTCATAAGGTGGACGCAGCATTTTTCGTCACCATATACTGCTTGCTCACAAGTTCAATACATCGTTATCACAAGTTCAATACAGAGTCATCATAAATTCTAATCACTCGAAAGATCATTATTATCTGAAGTCAAGCAAAAGAGCTCAAAAGAGGAATCGCATATTTATACCACGTGCAACACACTCTTAAGCGCATTTTATGAAGCAGACTCGAAAGTATATGAATCACGACTACATACGCAAGATTATGAGTCTACATATCACTAACATTTCGTGAAGATATCCAGTCTGACCAGTACCGTCGGGAGATTAGACAACAGACCTTTTGTTCATATGACAGCTATTAACTGTTGATCAACACTACAGAGATATACTCAAACAGTGAAGGAATATACATAGATATCTCGTCAGCGTTCTCCGTACGACAACAGTATTCATCAGAACGTCCTCAGCTTAGAGATACCCCATTCGACATAACGTATAACAACTTGGGACATTTTATGCATACATGTGAATCCTCATATCTAGGAGAAGCATTTACAGACACATGGACTGTGTAGAGTACTCACCATTTTGGTAACACGTATCATATCACATCATCATTTCACTTTACACCAGTTCATTCTTAATTAACTATTACTTAATTAACTGTAATTTTATTATCTCATCTGTGTGTTTTGTGTGAATCGTCTTTCACCATCATCACGTTCTAACAATTACTAACCCTTTACGTGTGGATATTTCATTAATAAACCCAACGATCGGTTGATCATTATCAAGAGTTTGTTAATGTATCACTCGTGCTGTCGGGGTTACATATTCACCTATAGGAACCTTTCTCTACACAGATGAGGTTGGGGGCTTTTTCTTTACGGGATCTAAGGGCAGAAGCTAAGGTCGTGGGGAAACAGAACTCTTTCCATAATTAATTAGAAAACACTGTCTAGTGGAAAGCATTCGCATTCCTGTCTTCTTGTCCCTATCTCGAATAGGTCTTTATTCTTTCTTAACGAGCCAATTTCTAGAGACCTTATATCTAATATCTCATAGACTATTCCTGGCAAAAACTACTGTCGTAGTTGCCCCAGTGACTCACCACACGACACTAACTTCGAACATAATTAGGTACCCACTGATACAGCTAGATAGACTAAAGCGTAACAAGAGCTGTCGGAAACATCATCATCATCAGCTGCCATCTCCACAACGAAGGTGCTGTAATGGATCTCCAACGTCTTCTGTCTCTTGTCTTGGTGGTGCACTCTGATAGACTCTTTCCTGTCCATCTCTTGATGTTATCTTCCCACTTATAGCGCTGTCTTCCCCTTGCACGTTTGCCTTCACCTCTCCCTTCTATTATGGTCTTCTGCAGGGGGTTATGCCTTTTTATGTGGCCAAAGTATTTTAGCTACCGAACTTTGATCTCCCTCATTAGTTCTCTTTTCATACCTAGATTTTCTAGGACCTCCTTATTTGTTTTCATCTCTTTCCATGAGATACGCCCCATTCTTCTATATATCCACAATTCAAGAGCCTCAATTCTTTCTTCTAAATGCTTATTCATCGTCCATGTTTCTGCACCATACAGAAATGCAGAATATATATAACACTTTATGATTCTCAGTTTTAATTTGTGAGATAACTGTTTAGATATCAGTATATGTTTCATGTTGTTGAATGTAGCTTTGGCCATTCCTATTCTTTTCTTGATTTCTGTTTCACATCTGCCATCTTCTGTTATTATATGACCAAGATATACGTAGCTCTTGACTTGTTCCATGATTTTCCCATTTACGCTTATCTTTAATGTGGGTTTATCGTCTGTTTTGCTAATTATCATAGTTTTTGTTTTCTCAATATTAATGTCGAGTAGATAGATATTCATGACTTATACCGTTCACTTGCTTCACTAGTTCTTATAACTCCTGTTCGCTTTCAGCTAACAACACGGTATCATCTGCATATCTAAGGTTGTTTATTGACCTTCCACTGATGTTCAGTCCTGGTATTTCCTGTATCTGTTTGAAAATTTTTTCGGTGTATAGATTAAATAGGCAGGGGGAAACACGATACTACAAAGTGAACCGTGTAGACAGTTCATCCATCAGAGCAGACAATGGTCAGTTAGCTAAATTAAGATATATGGAACTAGATTCCAGAACAGATACAGCAAAAATCGATTTGGTGTAACAGAAGGAAGAGGTGGCTGCGGGGGAGGAGGGTTCATGCGTAGCATACATTTCAGAGTGGGTAAGCAAACAAAAACAATCAAATTTTAACTATTCCATCATAAACATCCAATTTAACTCATCCATCTTGTCGTAGATGATTCGTGTTTTTCGTAAATCTCATTTCCGGTTCAACCAAGCATAGTAAAATATGGCCGATGATGTAAAACCCACGTTCGCACATAATTTCCTACGCGCCATGGTTTCCAATCTTACATAAAACGACCAAATCACAAACATTCGCTTGCACGCCAGTTCTAGGACACCCAGCTGAGTTCTGCTCTGAGATCATACCGGTATCATTTGACAGCACAACTAAAGTTCATCAGGAATCATTGATAAGAGGAATGGTTCTTGAGAAGGATCACGTGATTCTCCATAACCCCCGCAGACGCTGAAATTAAGTTATAATTGTATGATGCATGATTACAGCAAACTGCGTGAAATAAAGAGGATGTGCGGTGCAGAAGATCGAGAAAAAAAGATATATGTGACTAAACTCGTGAATCTAGAAAGTTCTTCTTCTTCTTCATATTCTGCTACTACTAACACTACATCTTCTTCATCGTCTTTGTCTTCTTTTACTCCCTTCTTTTGCACCCCTTACAGAGCATGGAGTCACGCCTGCAGCTGGTCGCTTTGCAGGAAGCCTGCATCAAACATTCACGTGTTCTTGCAGCAGTGGTTTCCAATGCAGTTAGTTTTACATGATGAGATTACCAACCCTATGCACAGTCCTATATTAGTCAACTTGTCCTGTGCCACGCCTTCAAGGCATTTCCATACCTTTATCCATTTAATGTCTTGTCTCCAGTTGTCTTCTCTGTGTTATTTTCCTTTTCTCTCCATCTCCCTTATCCTGGAAGTTCCAGAACAAGGACTGCCTTGTTAAATAAATAAATATTATTAATGCCATATACGGCCATGTCTTAAGAATTAATGCGCGTTAAAAATCCCTCGGTAGTTGGAAATCGTAAAGAGTAGGCCATCAGGCCGCTGCCTAGGTAAAATTTAAAAATTAGAAACCTACCCACCACAAAAATATTAGAATGTGTGATTGCTATATACGCACATTGGGATTCTCGCCGGTGCTAAGGAGTTTGTGCACTGTGCTGAGATCCTCCTTGTGTTATCTAAGGGAGGAGATTTAAGCACTGATGGAGTTGTCCGTGTGCAATGAAGAAAGTCCTTCAAACCAAACTAAACCAAACCAAGGATTCATAACGCATACTAATAATTTTCATCCACCCCTGAACTTTGAAAATAAATCCACAGTGAGATTGTCACGGGATTGCCTCCCCTTGCTTTGCAGTTATGGTCCACTAATGGTCACCACGCAAGCGTATCTAAAAGTAGGTCGTCCAAGGTATCTATCTTCGCGCAAAATTACTCTTGGCAAAGATGTAGATAGAAGAGGAATGACTTTTCTACCTTAGGGGAGCCTTCACAAGATATTCCCAGAAGTCAAGAACAAAACGCTACATAAGAGCTGAACAAATTTGTTAACATATTATCTGGTCCGTCCGTCGCCTTTTGTGAAGGGGTTATGCTATGATTCTGACCGTCAAGCCCCCAGTTGGAACAATCCAACGAATGCCCTATTATAATTAATGGCTCAATATTTATATATATATATATATATATATATATATATATATATATATATATATATATATAGTATATATATATATATATATATATATATATATATATATATATATATATTATATATAAATATGTGTATTTATCAAGAAAATTTGGCTCATACGTTTGCTTTCGTACAAATAAACTGAATCAACTATTATTGTTTAGTGCAAAATAACATACAACAAATTGAATAGTCAAGTAGTTCAACAAGTTAAAATAAGGATTAAATGGGGGGGATAGTGATATTCAGTTTTTCCTCATTGAGGTTTTGGTATGGCGTTAATAAGAATAAAGTCCGTATTTTTGCTGTAGCCTGATATACCTTGTACACAACTTAACTCCAGCTGAGTCCTGAAGCTGTGGTTTCCGTCACTTCTTTTTGGTGATGAGTACATTTCTCCGCGTAATTCGTCCACTGTAGGCGGTTGGTGGTGATACTCTTTCTCACACTAGTGGCGTAGGAACTTCAGTACTTAAGTCTGATGTCTTGTAACCACGAACTGTGACAAATTAGAAATAAACAAATGCCTCAGTACATTTGTTCTCCACGAACTAACAGTCCCATTTTCATGCGTTCCACCCACGAATGTTAACCTCTCAGAAAAATTAAATTCACGAGCACACAATGTAACTCAGGGAATATGAGGAAAATTCACCAATATCCTTCCGAGTATCAACTAGGAAATTGCGTCTGGAGTGCATGAATAATGATTTGCCTGAATTACATTTAAAAAGGTATATAAGTCTCACAAAATGATTCTATACACTTTAGGCACATGTGATGTAATTATCACTCATTACTCGTCGCTACTCCAGTCGGGGTCTAGGTCATCTCTGCTGTCGGGTTTCCCCGCACGACTAATCAGAAACAATCACCAGCTCTTGCAGTAGTGGTTCATGAATATACTATTTTCATATGTTGAGGTTGCCAGCCTCATATATAACCACTTAGCAAGAAACCTGAAGAATTAACATTAGTAAATAATTTGTTTACACTTACCCCAAAATTTTGGGAATACACACGTCTCCTGTAGTTAGATGCTGTTCGAATCACTTAAGTCTGAGAAATTCCTCTTATGACGGGTGAAACACTTGGTCTGGAAATCTATAATTCCTCTTATGACGGGTGAGACACTTGGTCTGGAAATCTATAATTCCTCTTATGACGGGTGAAACACTTGGCCTGGAAATCTATAATTCCTCTTATGACTTCTTGTGATAAAATTCCCAAGTTTCCAGTCTTGTATTAAAATGCGGGTTTACTTGTAAATTCCAAAGTTGCCCAATACTCGATCTGGTACTTATAGTTGTGGAATTGTAAGTCCTATCCTCCTTCTTCTGGCTTGTAGGAGGTGTTTTGTTGACGCTGCGATGCAGTCTGTATGTGTTGTGTGCTGTGACTCCGAGTTTGTTAGATTATATCTCACAATCCTTAGTTTTAAATCCCAGCTGTGTTTCCGCCGAAAGTTCCAATCAAATCATTGTAGATTCTGGCGAACCAATCCAATCTATCTAGCACTGTTTGGGTGGGGAAATTTTGCATTACTCATCTCACGCGTATTTGAAAATATTAAATTTAATATACACGCGTGGCCTCTTACACAGTTATGTCATATCGTTACCTCAGACTTCCGGCGCACCTCTATTTATCAGAATAATCTGCGTGCCTACGCCAGACAGATGTCTGGACCGCTCGTGTGGCCTTCTTTCATCTGATCACAATACCGGCTTATGTCAACACGATCAGCCGCTTCCCAATGGGGTCAAATGTTTGACGGACACGTTACCACAGGTGTTCAGACGGATTAGGCGATAAAATATTATCGCTGGCCGGGTCACCAAACCTGGCGAATCGTAACAACAGTCTGGGAGTGGAGTGTGAAACAATAAGATACGCATTACTTCCATAGCAAATACTGCCATAGGGGAGTGGCGTGTTAGAGAATTCACCATGCTATGTCCAGCATAGAGCAAAATAGTGAAAATAACGAATGAAAAGGCATGATTTATGCCAAATAAAAGCGATGAGTGAGAAAAATGAAGAAAAAGAAAGGATACTGCCGGAGGGTTGAAGGTGTGAGAGATCACACAAAAGGACACGTACAGACGTGTCGTCACAGAGATAAAAGAACTGAGTTTTGGAAGATATTCTATAGAAACGTGATTAACTGCCTTGTTTTCTTGCGAAACAATTTACAATTTCCAAAAACACTTGAAACCTAAATGACTGAGCGGATTCTCCTTTGTGTTGCAACTTAAACTAAACTATTACACGGATCCCTGCAGATAATTGCTGGCGGTGCATGATAAAATGAGAGAGAATTCATTCTTGTGTGAGAAATGTGTGATATCCAACGGGCCTGAGTTTCTGAAATCACGCGAAAAAATTTTCCAGGCTGACAGGTTTAAAAAAAGTTATTAACGCCAGTTTTCTTTTTGCAGTTCGCCAAAAATAATATACAGGTTGATATTGTTATTGTTATCATAATCGACCTCATTGCACTCCAGGCAAACCCATAGGTGCTCAGTCTCCCTCAGTAAATGTTGAAGAGTATGAATACTAACTGTACCTGTAGCATACTTGTTGTACATACATCTCTCACGTCCATCTCTGCTAGTCCCACGTTTGATGCCAAACTCCAACAGTCTCAGCCTTGTTGATTCATCCATTGCAGTGACATTATCTAGCAGGCGATCATTAATTGCCCTTAGTGTCTCTCCCCATATCCCTGTCCAGTTTCCCCACTATGGGTGCTCTCGAGGCCAGTCTGTCAGCTCTCTCATTGCCACGTACCCTTGTATGACCAGGACAGTAGATCCATAGCATTTCTTGAAGACTTGAGGATTCTATTGATGTGTTCCATTCCTGCCGCAGCCATCCGTTCTGAACTTTTCGAAGCATGGCTTGAGAGTCTGACAATATAACTGCCCTGGTTGATGGAGTTTCATACAGCCATTTGAGCGCTGCAGTAGCTGCCTCTACCTCCATTCTCATGCTGGAGGTTGTTGTCATGTAGGCTCCACTCTGTTCAACGACGACCCTGCCCTTTATTCTGGCAGAGAAACCCCATCCTGATTTCTCACCACGCACTACAGACCCATCAGGGTACACAATGGCGTCATCATCCACAACATGATCACTTATCAGCTGATTAATCTCCAGCTCTGCTTTTTCATTGCCCCAAGATCTGCACTCTCTGCTAAGGCTAATGATGACCTGCTGGTAGTTTATCCAGTTATCCCTTGTCTTAACCACTCTTCCCCTTTGGATACATTTTCAACCCTGGTCACCTGACCAACCATAGTCTTTGCCTCTGCCATCCATGACATCCCCTTCTTGATTCTTGCTCCTTTGATGTCAGCAACGTTCTCATGTAGGGGGTGTCTCTTGTCGTTGGTTACCCGCATATAGGCTTTTGCCTAGGACATCGCATATTTGGATCTAATCGACAGCAATCCGAGCATGTATCTCACTATCACAATGGGGGCATCACGCGTACAGCCCAAAACTAGTCGCATCCCTTCATTTTGAATGCGTTCCAGCCGTTCACATTGTGACACTGACAGCGTGAGTATTCCTAGACCGTACTCGATTACTGAAATCACGAGCTTGTGATGCAGGAGAAACAATAGTCTCTGTTCCAAGCGCGCAGCAGCCACTGTTTTTAAGGCTGCCAGTCCTCGCTTGCACTTCTGTATGATCAGTTCGACATGATACTTGAACGATAGCCCACGATTAAACGTTACTCCCAGATACTTCAGCCTGTCTTGTCTTTCAATGTTCTGCCCATTGAAAGTGATGTCTGTAAGGTCTGCTTTCACTATGGAATTGTTCAAAGAGCACAGGCCTTGTTGGGATTGACCTTTGATCTGCTTTCCTCACACCATTTAGAAACCACCTTTAGTGTCTCTAGTATGCCTTGGACCATTTCCTGTCTGTCTGAGCCAGTTCTGTACATGAGTATGTAATCTGCGAAAGTTAATGTTCGTCCCAGTCCTGTTGGCTGAAAGGTTGCTACTTTTGCTGTGTAGATGTTAAACAGCACTGGTGATAGTGGAGAACCCTGGGGTAGTCCCGGGCAAATGCGCATTGGTTCTAATGTCAAGATTCCCAAGCAAAATGCAACTGATATCTCCATTAAGGCAGCTGCTATCCACCTTGTTATCCAAGGGTTTACACCACACGCCATTATACGGTCTATTAGGATTGTAAAGTCCACACTGTTATAAGCATCCTCCAGGTTAATTGCGACAGCCGCCGTTTTTCTTTTACCCAGGAATCCCTCGTACACTTCGTACGCAAACGTTCCATCGTTACCCCATGTTGTTTTCATAGGCCTATAGCTACCCAGGGTATCAAGAAGGGTGTGTGCATTTTCGATGTGGCTCATTACTTGTCTTGTAACTATCTTTTCAAGTAATTTACCATAGACATTCTGTAGTGTGATAATTCGATGGCTGCTGGGCAGTGTGGGGTCTTTGCCAGGTTTAGGAGGTGGCCGAAGGTAACTTTGTAGCCAATCTTCCGGCACCTCATTCTGTATGCTGGTATTGAAATCGCTCACCATATTTATAATGGCTGTGTCGTCGAGTTGTTTAATGTGATGGTATTGTACACCATCAGGACCCGTAGCAATGTTTCTCCTGGTTTTCAATGTGTACACCACGTCCTCTTCAGAAGTGAGATCAAAGTATATCTGGCACCTAAGGGTATTTTCCAGAACACTGTCCTTTTTTTTTAGGTAGACACTTTTGTCACCTTTATCCGTTTGTTCCACATATCGATTGAATAACGCTCTTCCCTTCTCTTCGTCCGTCATTAGGCTTAGCCCTGTAGAGCTTTTGATATTAGGGATGGGTTGGCTTGCACTTTTCCTATTCATTCTTCGATGAAAGGACCAGAATTTCTGTAGGGTTTTTTCCGTGCCCACCTGTGTCACAAAGTCCTCCCACACTTTATCCTTGGCCTCCCTTGCCAAGCTCTTGAATCTAAAAGCCACTTCTTAAGTTTTAATATTTTATCAATTTTTTAATCCTCGCTTATATCAAGTAGATATACATAAACCAAACGTCAAAACGAGGATGAATAGTGGTCATTTGACTAATTTGTTTTATGTTTGTAAGGGGGAAAGAAAAATCTAAAATGGCTAATAAAGGGACGTTACAACAAAAAGCAAACATTTCTCCCACTATTAACCCCAATGTTGAATAGGCCGGATCTTAGGCTAAGCTGCAATGTTAATGTGACGTTGCATGTAATAAAACAGTTCTCTTTGTCTTGATGTTTGTTTGATACGTTAGTTGGATCGGGGTGAAGAAATAACAGTTTAAGAAAATAAAGCAACTTTCAAATCGCATTGATTATGTTTTATTCGAGAGGAAACATCAAACTGTTGATGATTACATCCGTGATGGCAGTGATAAAGATGCTGCTACTAACGCTGTCGTCTATGTACTGACGTTGTTGTTGTTGCTATAATGTAGTCACACAACGACAGACAAGTGTCGAGGTTTAAGGGCTAGCTTCATGAGGTAAAATTATCTGGTTTGAAACTAGGCAGTTTCACGCTCCAATATACCAAGCTGTGTATGGGTAATTGAATCTGCTCTTGACGTAGGGAAGGCACAGGCAGCGAGGAAAGGAACTCATATCGTTGAAGCCTAGCAAAAAGAAAACTCTTACACTTTACTCCCTTAGGACAGTGTCTGCTATGGACTACCTTTGCATGTTATAAGAACAAACATATTTTTCAAAGTTTCACACACGTGTTTTTCTTTTTTGCTTCTTATGAAGCCTGCATCAATTCATTCGAGGGTACTTGCGGCGATATTTTCTACGGCGGTTTGTTCTACATAACGAGGTTGCTATATATATGACCTAATGAAAGTCCTACCCTGTCGTCCAATATTCCTTTCTTAACTCCTCTCTGCCATTATTCATTCGACAAACCTTTTTTCACTTCATTCCTTTTGCATCCTCGTCGATGCATGGAGGCATATCTGGAGTCATCCTTATATGACCACCAGCTATGCACAATGCAATAATATATGTACGTGGAAGTGAGCCTATGTCTGTGAGGCTAATTACATCCTCATAGACTCTTCAAATAATCTACACACTTCCAAGGATTCCCCCTGTGGTTAAACGTGTTGAGAACCCAGCATTGCACACTAAGCTTGGAGAAGTTACTTGAGCCCCAGACGTAATTCTTTGGCCATGACTTGGTTGACTGCATGCAGAAGGATCCCACTATTGACCCAGTGATAGGCAGAGGAAGCTGAGAAGTGGCTCTGTGCAGGATGTGACAATTCTTTGGGAGAGCCCAGAACCAGAATTTCGCTGGATTACACCTGCTGGGGGCTTGATCGGGCTAAAACCATTGCTTAATTCTTCACGAAAGGCGACGGATCAGATATAAGTTAATAGTGCTCTGCCCTATGTAGCATTGACCCAGTGATAGGCAGGGGAAGCTGAGAGGTGGCTCTGTGCAGGACAAGACAATTCTTTGGGAAAGCCCTGAACCAGAGTACAAAACTTTAGCTCTGCATAGTTGGAGAGCCCTCTTGGATGGCGGGGAGTGCACAGTACGCCACGCACTTCTTACTCCTAGCTTGGGACCAGATGTGAAGATCCTTTTAAATGCAAGCCAAACTGGAGCTCGTGACTTCAACTCAACACATTTCGGAATGGCAGAAAAGCCGCAGGAAAAGCCTGGATGTACAGTGTAGATAATGCCAAGGAGTCTTTAACTTGGTATTGGCTGCTAAAGAGCGTGAAGCTCAGCAGACCTAGTTAAACAACAACCTCCTCGTCGACCGATAATTACCCTCGCCTCCTTAAGGACACTCCCGATCTGGTTATCTTAATCGGCGCTTATGAGACTTGACTGTTCTTGACTTCTGAAACCAAATTGTGAATACAGCCTTGAGGTAGAAGCATCATTATCCTTCGATCTACAACTCTGCCAAGAGTAATCTTGTGCCAAGGTAGACACCTTTGAAGACCCATATTAGATATTCTTGAGTGTTGGTCTTTGGTGGACCACTACTTCAGAGCTAAGGGGAGGCAATCCGTGACAGTCGTCCTCACATATGTCATTACTTATAGAAATACGTTAAATTTATCTGTACATATTAGACACACTCCATACATTTAAGTCCGTCACGTAACACCTCAAAAAAACCTACTAACCATTTCTCTATTATAAAAAGCATATGTCATCACATAAGAACATGATATATAAAGAAGAGAAACCCGAGACCTGTAAACATTAAATAAATAAACAAACGACGCACAAAGATATGTTATCAGGCACTCAGTGAGAAATAAACAAGTAGAAGGCTAGACAACAGAAAAACAACACAAGAGTTGTTTGTTTATTTATTTTCTGTTTACAGGCCTCGGGTTTCTCCTTCTTATATGTTTAATCAGTACCAAAACCTATCTTCTGTTCTTTACTTATTCTCCTTCTTCTATCATTTACTAGACACAGTATTAAGGTATTTGTCTTGTGTAATCTGGCCTATACTGTTATATAGTGGAACTGCAGAAGTGATTGCGTCTATAATTAGTCTGGGTCGTCCTTAGGTACATATCCGGGTTACGTGGGAGGTCGTGCTAGACCTCTGTCGGCGAAGCACTATTTTTGTAGTGCTCAGCTGGCAGAGTCGATAGTAGTGATTCGCTCCCGTGGCTAGGCGGTGGGTGCCGTTCGGAAGGTCCTGGTTCGACTCCCGGTCAGCCTATCACTTGTGTTGTTTTTCTGTTGTCTGGTCTTCTACTTCTTTATTTCTCACTGAGTGCCAGATAACATACCTTTTTGTGTCGTTTGTTTATTTATTTACCATAACAACATAAGATCATTCATACCGACGCCATTCTGCGCTACAACTGCGTTCAAGTGAGATTTTCTATTGACGCGCAAAGTGCATCGTAACACGGATGTTATGTAACCAACGGAATACAATTCGTCATTCATCTTTTCAGGCTTTCTTTTCTGTCGCTTAAATTTCATACATTCCGCATTGCTTTCCGCTTTTCTCCTGGACCTCCGGATTCTCGCCATTATTAAGCCCTTCGCCTCCCGACTTTATTTCCTTTCCATCAAACACAGAGTTACACCGCCAGTTATCACAATGTTAAAAGTATTATGACCTATGAAAATCTATCACAGTACAGGTTGTAGTTTCACGTATCTTAGCCCCCACCTAGGTCGCTAATTTTGTGTGTCTTCTTCACATTGTCCCAAGACCATATATCTCACCTTTAACTCCAGATCAGAGGAGATGAGTTCTCACCTCAGGCGAATTTAAAAAAAAAAACAGAACAACAACTTTTGTACTGGGGAAGAACGCGGAGAGCTCTAACACTCCTGGCGGGAGGGCATCTGGTAGAAATTATGTGAGAAGATATCGCAAGTATTGCACGTTGAGACCCCCGTTAAGGGAATAAATATTCATACACTTTAGGCTGGATTTTCTCTGAGCTCAATCCCCTTTGGAGGGATCCCTGTGTCCTCAGATGTGCTGATAACTACTAGTGATCAGCCGACCAAGATCACTTCACGTTAACTCATTCAGCAAAAAACCATAAAACAGATGCGTGCTTAAGACTGAATACAAACACGCTCTGTTAAGACAGCGATGCGCTAAAAAAATAAAACCTAAAATAAAAACTTCGAGTATGAACGAACGAACGAACGAAATCTTTATTTCATCAGGGTAAAGAAATAGGCATAATTGTCTTTTTACGTTTCTGCCCTGCAATACAATTTTCAGCGTTTTACAAATTAAAATTAAAATATTAACAACTTCAGACAGGATTAATTAATATTATCATCACAATCAGAAATTTAGCATACGCAAGTACATTTACTCATAGTCCTTCACGCACATAGAGAGAGGGATAGAGAGAGAGAGGGATAGAGAGAGAGAGAGAGAGAGAGAGAGAGAGAGAGAGAGAGAGAGAGAGAGAGGTCAAGCAATAAAGCTACTTAATATTAAAAATTCAATTTAAAATTGAAAATATTACACCGACAGTTAAAAATGCTCATGGAAACGTTGAAATATCTGAAACAGAAATGTCGTTAAATGTGTGTACAAGATTTCATGACATGTGAATGCAGATGTCTTTTGAATGAGATGTAATTGTCAGGTTTGACAGACTTGGGTAGGGAATTCCATGCTAAAGCACCTGCATAACTAAAACAACTTCGGAAGAGGTCAGTTCGAGGTTTTGCAAGGTCCAAAAGTAGGTCGCCACGTATAAAATATGAGCAGTATTTATAGTGAAAGAACAATTGCAAGTATGAAGGCGTTCTTACTTACTTACTTAGTCGTTCCCCTTCTACTGTGAAGTGTAGAGGTTTGGAAGAGAGAGCGCCAGACTATCCTATCAGCTGTCTTCCTCCTGGCCTGGTTCCATTCTAGTCCTCGGTCCTTCAAAGATTATCTAATGTTGTCCTCCCAGCGGACTCTGGGTCGTCCTGGGGGTCTGTATCCCATTCTGCAGACATGGCCAAACCATCTTAGTTGGGACTGTTCTACTTGGGTCTGCAGGGGGTGGGATTTTAGGCCTTGACTTATCGTCTGGTTGCGGACCATGTCTCTTCTTGTTACTTCAACCACCTTCCTCAGATACCTCATTTCTGAGGTTTGGATCTGGCTTTTGTGGGCAGTAGACATTGCCCATGACTCGCATCCATATGTCAAGACTGGGACATAGGTGGAGCGGTATACAGCCATCTTCGTTTTATTACCAACCTCTCTCTTGCTGAGGAATCCTCGATTTATGGCCTGAAAAAGTCTCACAGCTGCTGCTTTTCGAGTGGCCAACTCTTCTTTGATGCCTCCCTTTCGGTCTATAATAGCTCCGAGGTATTTAAAGTGGTCGACCTGCTCCAGGACCTGTTCTCCCAGCTTAATCTGATGTCTTCTTTCTTCTCGTGATATCACAATGGATTTTGTTTTAGAACTGCTTATGACCATCCCTCTCTTCTCCAGCTCTTCCTTCCAGACTTGCAGGTTGGATTGGAGATGTGCCTCTGATTTAGCAATCAGGGCAACATCATCAGCAAATGCCAGCTCTGAAATACATACCTGTCTCATCTTCCAGTAACCCACTGAATACTTTCTTGTTCTCTCCTTACATGCCTTGATAACATCGTCCATGAGGAGTATGAAAAGATAAGGTGACAGTGTAGTGAATTTCTAATACAATAGCTAAATTAATATATAACAATATAGGGCATAAAGGCAAAATAAGAAAGTATAAAAGAAATTTCGGCTAGAACGCGTGGTTATCGCCTATGCCTTCAGATTATTAATTGCTAACGCATAAGACGAACAAAACGGTACTCAAATTTTCAAATTCGTCCTTGACACCACTTTTCCTAGTTCTAAGAAAACATCTGCTTACAAATGCATTGTAGAACGAGGAGGGGCAAGGAGATAAAAATGCAAATACGTTTCGCATTGATTTTAAACTAAAAGCCAACTATAGCAAGTGGCAAGCCTTGTCTTAGGGATTCCCCCAAAATACGATGAAAAAGTTAGAACATGTAGACGACACGTGTCACTAAAACGACTTTAGCTCTTATTAGGAATGACGAAATTCTATCGTAGGTACAGAAGACATCCCCTAGTATGGAAGTGAACGGTGGTAACAGCAAATACACGACTATCATAGAACAATACATATTTTGAACGAAGCCACTTAGCCCCATTAAACTTATATATTTGGGTACCTTAGGACTTGCTGACAAAGAATATGTTATGTGTTTCGCAAATAGTCCATTAATTAACAAATTATAGCCAAAATACTATAGTGGAGTTGACTGACAGCACAAGATCATATCTGCTTAATTTTTTTTAAGGCCAACAAGTTAGATACGATTTGATTGGCTGTAGTAAAATGTAAGGCGAAACATTATTGGGTGACCTGGAAATACAAAAATTGTTGTTAATGGAAACGTATAGGAGGGATAGTTTTTTTCAAAGGCTCATGTAAACATGGCCTGATTGGTTAGAACGTTAGATATGGTCAAGTAGAAGCGTCGGTTCACTGCCATTTTTGAAAATAAATTCTGTGAAAATCAAGTACGTTGAGAACAGGCTAAGAATTTTCTAATAAAGGAAAAGCCTGGACAAAGGCAGATCGAAAATGTGCCAGATTCTATTGCCTAGTCATCGTTTTACTGTGTTATTTCCTTACATCTGTGGTAAGATTGATTTTCTTAATATTTTATTTAAAATAAAATTTGAATGTGAGATACTAACATACGATTATAAGTAAGTGAGTCTATGGCAGACTCAAAACAGAGTCTAGAGATTGATCCAGCATATGAAAGACTATCAGAGAGGTGTAGACCAACTAAATTATATAGGGTTATCATCAGGAGCATAATACCTATCCTATGGTATGGACAACAGATTATTGCTGGAATTGCAGAGGCGTTGTAACTATTAGGGGAGAGAAGTACTGGTATACCTGGTCACATCAAAAGAAACTGGTGAAAGGGATTGTCGTTAAGAGCTGATCTTGCATGTTTGTTTGTAATGTGCCTGTCCTGGTTGTTGAGTATTAGTGTAGGCTGTTGATTACGAAGGAGGCATATCCTTCTGATTTTAGAGGTATTTGGTTGCTGTCAATAACTGGTGCCAGACTACAGTGGGCCGATATATTCATGCCACAGTCTTGCCTTTTTCGGGGACAACTGTACACCACCATCATTCTTGAAGAGGTGGGAGCTGAAGGTTGTCATTCAGCAGAGTGTAGGAAGATTCCTACATCCTATTACCAAGTTAGGTATATGTTTCGGCACATGATCGCTCAACAAACATTATATCAAAATAAAGGACTGAGAATAATGATATAAACATTCCATCAGTGTCCATAAAAACTTACAAACAACAGGCAGAGATGATGATAGTAAACAATCAACCAGTGTATACTAGAAGTCACCTCAGTTAAACAATACAACTACACCCTTATATAATAATATATGTATTATGGACAGAAGATCCATTGTATAAATTGATTGATGTAATTAAATGCTATGATTTCACTTTGATTGTCAGTCCTGATTCCAAATAAATCAGATTCAGGACAATAAATTGAAAAACCTTAACTTTTCACCACAGACTTACTAAAGATAGTCTTTTAAAGTGTAGTTTGTATGTGATTGTCGTGGCACTGTTGTGTTGTAGTAGATAATAAAATAATTTGTGTAATTGTTTATATGTTTAGTTGGTTAATGCAACCTGACACTACATTTCATAACCCTAGACACCAAACGTAGTCATCTTATAGTCTATCAAGAATAAGTCTGAATGAGATCATAGTGGTGGAAGTAGAAAGGTGCCCTGGAAATTTACTCAAATATTTATTATATTCAGGGACCTTCACAGCCGACCTCATTCAGTACACTAAGATTTCTTAACAACAAACTGTATTAACATCAACCCACCACAGACAGGATATCACCTTGTCTTACACCAGTGATGGTCCTGAACTCTTCTGACTTATGGTTTGCTGTCCTCACATAATTTCTGCAAGACTTGTAGAAGCTCTGTATAGCATGAATCAGAGGTGCTGGAATGTTCTTCCTTGCTAAACAGTCCCAAAGTTTGCTCCAGGGGACCCTGTCAAACGCCTTTTCCAGATCTAAGAAACAAAGATGGATCTCACTCTTATACTCAAGAGTTTTTTCACTCAGCTGTCTGAGTGGGAAGATTAGGTCTTGAGTACTTCGGTTTGCTCGGACTCCGCACTGGATCTCATCCAATTGTGGCTCAGCTAGGCGTCGGTGTCTCTGCTCTAGGATTCTAGAGTATATTTTACCAGGGACACTGAGAAGTGATATGCCTCTATGGTTTCCGCATTGTCGATTGTCACCCTTTTTGAAAATTGGTGTTATGATGGCAATCTCCCAATCCTTTGGTATGGTCTTGTTGCACCACGCTGCCTGTAGGACCCTTAAGAGTATTAATTCGCCTGATGCTCCCATGCACTTAACCATTTCTGGTGTTATACCATCATGCCCTGCTGCTTTGCCCATCTTGATTTTCTCCAGTGCTGCCTTCAGTTCTTCCATCTTTATGTCATCTTCATCACCATTGGTTTCCTCTTCTGTGCTAGTGGTTATCATTTCTGATGCTTGACCTTGCTCACCATCAAGGAGTTCTGAGAAATATTCTTTCCATCTTTCCATTACTTCCTTCGGGACAGTAAGCAATTTGCCTTGCTTGTCCTTTATAAATTTGAGAGGGCATTGTTTCTCCTTCCTCATGTTCTTTAGGGTCTTATAGAACAATTTCTGGTTTTCTTGCACATCTTTTTCTAGCTTTTCTCCAAATTCTTCCGACGACTTCTGTTTTGCCGCTAGCACCTTGTTCTTTGCTTCTGTTCTAAGTATCACATATTCTCTATATTTCTCTATTTGTCCTGCTGTGTTTTTAGCTCCTAAGTATTGTTGCCATGCCATTTTCTTCTCTCTTATTTTCTCTTTGACTTCCTCTGTCCACCAAGGTGTCCTCTTTCTCTTGTTCCCAAGTCGGACTTCACGACATGCTTCTGAAAGTAGCTGTCTTTATGATGTCCTTGAATTTAAGCCAGAGGGTTTCCAAGTCATCAGGTTGTTCTTCTGTGTTTCTCACCGCTGTAGCAATAAGCCCCTGATATCTGGTCTTAATTTCTGGCTCTCTCAGATTGTAGGTCTTAATGCTCATTTCTCCCGTTTGTTTACTTAGTATCTTGCGTGATGTTGGGCAGTTCCTAGGCTGAGCAACTCTTTGAGTTGTTCTTTTGTTTGATTGTAAGCAGGTAGTGATCACTTCCAATCTCTGGCCCCCTCCAGACTCTAGCATCCCGGACATATTTGAATGAGCTCCTCCTAACAATGGCATAGTCGATCACTGACTTCTCATTCTTTGTTGGTTCACATCTATTGTATGCATGTATGCGCTTATGGGGGAACTTTGTGTTTGTAATAATCAGATTCTGCTCACTGCAGAATCTAAGGAGTCGCTTTCCATTGTCATTGAGAGTATCTTCTCCATATCTTCCGATAACTCCACCCCATCTAGCATGGTCATTTACAACTCTGGCATTGAAATCTCCGAGCATGATAATTTCATCTAGGCAGTCATCCACTGTCCTTTGAAGCAGCTCGAAGAATTCCTCCTTGACCTCTGCTCTCTCATCCTCATTTGGCTCATACACTATGACCAGGTTGACTATGGTTTCTCCTTCTTTTAGTTTTACAACCATAATGCGCTCCGAGACATGTTCTGTTCTTCAAATACTCAAGCAATGCTCTGCTAAGTAGCTTCGCCCATCGTCAATAAAAGCCATGCGGAGATCTTCTGTAAACTTTTGACATATGCTGTTACATCAAAGAACGGGGATATCAGCTGTAAAGTTTTATTATTAGTCTTTTATTGTTGATCTTCCTGCAGGAAACTTTCTATTTTCTTTTCTTTCTTCTCTCCATTACTACTTTCATCTCATGCATTACTTTGTGACAGACAGGTTTGTTTAGGAGAAGAATTTCCTGAGCTGGATTTTTATTTCGAGGACTTCGAGGAAGCTATCTAATCACCGACATTTTAGCCTTACAAACAAGGCATAAGGGCGTCCGACTGGCAGAGTGGTTAGATCGCTTGCCTCTCGCGGCAAAGTTACCGGCTTCCCTGTTCAAAACCTGGTAGTGTCACCCTTCTGTCTACCTAGCGGTAAATGATTATCTGACTCCTCTGCTAGTGAGTAAGGGAAGACAACGAGGAAGATATTGATCACCCCCCCCCCCCCCCTCATAAAGTTGGATATAGTATAATTAAGTTTTTAACACTTGACTCCCCTTTGGTAGTGTCTGCTGTATGAGTTCATACAAGACAAACATTTCCAATACGACGGCTCGCAGATTGTGATGTTGACAGCCCCCACCCCCACCCCCGCCTACACACATACACATACCGCAAAATGACTTCCTATGCTTTAGCATAATAACCGAAATCTTGCGTAGCAAGCGCCTTACAAATACGCTGTCGTCAATTCAAATTATTACGCCTATAAGCTTTGCTAGCTAAACGTCAGATCCGGTTAACCATCGTTAGGAAGGGATTACGGTTGCTATTTGGAGATCAACTTTAAAAAAGGCTAGACGCATCAAATAATTTGTATGAATTTTTAAAGTTTCATAAATAAATAATGTAATACACTTATCAAACATCCCTGCTGTGTTATTCTTTTAAACAGCTTTTGTTAGCGTCTTCTTATCCCTGTATGACTAAAAATGGGGCTCTTTCTGTCGTACACCTCATAATCTAAATTACAGTATGCTTCAGCTCTTTTTGCTCTTTCCGCAGTAGGAAAATTTAATGAAACTGCACTGTCGATAATGAGCCTGCATGAAATGGTCCTTTATTTCTGTGGGACATTGCTAAGTGGAATTATTCCAATTAGAGACCTCATGCTGTTGGGTAACATCACAAAGCTATCCCCTCTAATTAAATCAAAGTTCTGACAAGTTTGACAAGTTCTGAGATGATCGGCACTTCATAAGTCGATGACAAAGAGAGAGGCGGCATGTCTTATTCGGAATTTTTTTTTTTTTTTTTAAAGTAAAAGTATTCCCACAGCAGATACTGACATTGTGGAGGGAAGTGTTAGAGATTTCATTATACTAGGCCCAGCTTTATAAGGTAGGGTGACCTGTTCACCTCCTTGCTAACTTTACTTTGCCTAACTCAAGAGCAAATTCCGGTACCCATTTACTGTTGTGTAGACTGGAGCAAGGCAGACGCTGGAACTGGGTTGGCCATGTCATCAAAAGGGACTCTGCCACCATCACCAGAGCTGCTATGCTATAGACCCCAGAAGGACGGCGAAAGAGAGGCAGACCAAAGACAACCTGACGGGGAACAGTGTAGGCTGAGATGCAAAGCATGGACCTAAGTTGGGGCACGGCACGAAGGATGGCCACAGCCCGAGAAAAATGGAGACAGTTTGTTTCTGCCCTAGAAGACACCACTAGGCGTGATAGCCGCTGACTGCGTTGTAAGTCAGGGGCTAAAGATCCAAGACTGGAGGAAGACGATATCTCGGTTCGATCCCGGTAATTTTGCTTGAAGAAGTAAGCGCTCTAAATATTCTGCCACTTGATGTTCATTCGAAAGTTTACGAGTCAAATTTATGTACCTCTTGCAACTGAACAAAAAGTGACTTACGGCAACACCAAAGAGAAACAATTGTTATTCACGCTACGACCATTCATTTCCACTCCTCCACTTCCCCATATTACTTACTTACTTAGTCGCTTATCTCCTACTGTGAGGTGTAGATGTTCGGAATAGCGAGCGCCATACTATCCTATCGGCTGTCTTCCTCCAGGCCTGGTTCCATTCTAGTCCTCGGTTCTTCATAGATTGTCTAATGTTGTCCTCTCAACGGGCTCTGGGTCGTCCTGGAAGTCTGGATCCCTGGCTTTTAGTTTCCCATACTACCTCATTTTAATATTCTTAATTATTTTCTCGCTGAAAATTTCAACTAAGTTGTGCTTAACTACATTGCAAAAATCGTGTCTGTGGAGCAAATAATTGTAACTCTGCACCCTACCAGACAGTTTTTAAAAGGCGACTAAAAGGGATAAGCCTGGGACGGCCTAGTCAATCATTTAAAAACTTAAGGACAAAACAAAAAAAACTTCAGCAACATGAAAGAATCATCCAAAATAAATATGAGAATATTTGAAGTGAATTCGTTGATTCCCACATGGAGCTGCATGGTAATGAATGAGTGAGATGAAGATTTATCTTCAAACAATTTTTAGTAGGTTTGATGAAAGTTAATAACATTCTTGGGTGAGGTCTGTCTGCGTGAAAATCCGCCTAAGGTTAAAAATTAAGAGATAAGCTTCCATCGACAGGCATTGATGACAGAAATATTAAAAACACAAGGTTTAAAATTTAAAACACAACAACAACAAAACTGAGAAAATTAGTGAGAACAGAGTTATAAGGCGGCAAAGACAACACCGAGGGTTTATAATAACATTTTATAGAAGTTAGTCAACGAAACAAATGATGTAAACAGCAAGGTGCGGAAGATGTGGACGGACATTATCGCTTATGTCATTCAGAACAGTGCAGTCAAAGAAGAAAATTGACCAACACCGTCTTATACCTTTCACACACAATATATATATATATATATACTTCTTCTTCTTCTTTGATCCTTAGCCGCCGACCGTCAAAGCAGTCAGTGGCCATCACGCCTGGTGGCGTCTTGTAGGGCAACTACAAATTGATTCCACTTTGCTCGGTCGGTGGCCATCCTTCGTACAGTGCTCCAACTCTGGTTCATTCTTTACATCTCAGCCTCCACAGTCCTCCGCCAAGTTGTTTTTGGTCAGCCTCTCTTTCGTTTTCCTTCAGGGGTCCATAGCATAGCTGTTCTTGTGATGGCATCGGGGTCTCTTCTGAGGACATGGCCAACCCAGCTCCAGCGTCTGCCAGCTATGATGATGTGCATGTCCTCTTGCTTGCTCCGAGTAAGCAGATCTTGGTTGGTGATGGTATTCGGCCAAATGATTCGGAGAATTTTTCTTAGACATGTTGTTTGAAAAGAGGACAATTTCGACATTTCCTTCTCTGTAACTCTCCAGCATTACGCACCATAGAGAAGCACAAAAAGCACACAGCTCTCATATAATCTTAATTTTGTGCTTGTGCTGTACTGAGAGGACTTCCAGAAGTTGTTTAACTATAAAAGGCTGTTCTTGCTTTGTTCATTCTGTTGTTGATGTCTTTGCTTGCTCCGCCGTCTGGTGTTACTATGCATCCTAGGTATGTGAAGATGTCTGTCTGTTCCTGTTGCTGATTCTTTACTGATATGGGCTCAGGGTTGCTCACATTGAGCGTCATGACCTCTGCCTTCTTTAGATATATATATATTTGGGAACGAAATGAGGAATTACTGATTAATGTTAATTAGTCATCCTCTTTTATTCTATGTAATCAAATGTAACATTTATTTTCTTATGTCTTTTTTCAGTACATTGACAACAACAATAAAATGGCTCATAAAACTGGGTTTTTCCTTTACGTATTGAATGATGATAACTCAAAATAGTATATACTTTTTTTCAATAAAATTTTGCTTCCTTTTGGCTAGGCGCGACCCGTTCAACCCAGACACTGGATCTGTCGGTTATATTAAGGTACATGATAAGAAATTAAAGACCTTGCCATCAGGGATTAAGGCGACTATCTGAATATTTTTTTATTTAATACAATTTTGCCTCGTTTTGGCGAGGCGCGTCCCGTTCAACCTAGCCGGTTATATTAGGGCGCATGTCCAAATATAAAAGACCTGTGGGTCTAGAGAATTGTTACAATCTGAATATTTTTTGCCTTCTTCTGGCGAGGCGCGTACCTTTCAACCTATTTGGTCATATCAGAGCGCATTTACCATCCAAAAAAAAAAGTCAACTCTGTTGACTGCTAACCCCATAAGCGTTGATAGATACTAAGTCCTGAAAAAGACCAACATTATCTATCCGCTAGCATAAAGCCAGCTGCGCCAACGCGGCGCTGAGTTGATTATCTTTTAATATTAGTATTTTGGAATCGTTATAAAGTAAAAGATATCTTTGAATAAAATACGTTTTATTTTTTAATTTAAACACCTAATTTAAAGCCCACAGGAAGGTTTGTCTTTTCTAGAGCTATGTTTAAAACAAAAGACTCGCTGACCTACTTGTGTCATGACATAAAATAAATTAAATTGCACATCACCATTCACCATCCGACGCCGTGCTCTTCAAACACAAAACAGTCACTGTTTGCAGTTTATTATTTCCCTTACTTTAAAAAAACTCTGACTTAATAAAGTTTTTTCCTCGCCTTTATTTACACTATTTTAGTTATCACATAAAATCTGCTGGGTCATTGCCAGTCAAAACTTGAAAAATTGAGAACGGCTGCTCTATATGACATATTAGCCACATCATGTTTATATCAATACATTTTCCCAGCATTAACTGTATCCTGCTAGTCCGTCTCTGAACTTTAAAACGGACGCATACAATCATTCACATCATACTTCTCGTGTGTACACATTCTCTCACGGACTTAAAATAATGTATGTGTCACCTGAATAAATATTAGACAAACATAAAGGTATGTTTTCAGCCACTCGTAAGAAATAAAGAAGTAGAAAACTAGACAACAGAAAAACAACAGACGTGAGTGGCTTACCCAGGACTCGAACCCAGGACTTTCTAACTTCAAACATCATTTATTCATGATAGAACTGACAGCAACAACAATCCATACCTATCACTGTCCTCATCAATTGTCAGACCTAAGACTCATGTTTGTATCTCCAGCAGCAACACAACAAGCACGTGACTGTGTTGACTGATAACGTGAGTCAAATGGAAATTGGATTGAGTTGTGCGCGATCATGCGGAGTTGGAATTCATGGAATATTTACGGGTGGACATTTGCTAAATTATGGTGGCTATTTTTGCTTCAGTGCTTATTCTCTACGTGGGTGCACTTTGATGATAGTAGCTTGCATAATTTATCTTGAGCGGAAAAAGTGGAAGAGCGAAACAAGAAAGATATAGAGATAAATTATACATATGTGTGTGTGTGTGTGTGTGTGTGTGTGTGCGCGTGCGTGCGTGCGTGCGTGTGTGTGTGTGTGTAATATCATCATCATTCCTTTTCGTTCCCTGTGGAACATAGTGCAGAAACAGTTGCTCTCCATCGATTTCTATTCTGGACTGTCATTTTCAGCTGTGCCCAAGTCATTCCAATTTCCCTAACCTCCTCTTCAACAGTTCTTCTCCAAGTTCTCTTTGGCCTCCCCACTCTTCTTTTCCCGTGTGGGTTCCAGTCAAGGGCAATTCTGGCTCTGCTTGATTTTTCTCTTCTGAGTGTACGTCCTATCTATCCTCACTTTCTTACCGTAATTTCTGTTTGTATTGGCTGTTGCCCGCATCTTTTCCTTAGCTCTATGTTTGTTATTATGTCTGTAGCTTGGAGGTGATACTCTTTGAGACATGCCATGTCTCTGTGCAATACAACAAAACTGACTTCACATTTGAGTTAAAGATTCTAATTTTGTTCTCTCTGGATATAGCTGAGGAGTTCTATATTGGTCGAAGGGCATTAAAAGCACATCTAGCTGTATTTATCTTTGAGCAGACGTCACCAGCTGTTCCCCCTCCTTTGTCAATGTTACTCCCCAGATATGTAAAGCTTTCTACTTCTTCAATGACTTGATCATTGATCTTCATCGAGTCTATCCGCCTATTATTTATTCTCATTTCTTTTGTTTTATTGACATTTATGTGTAGTCCCATCTTTGCTGCCTCTGTCATTAATCTATTTGTTTTCTCCTGCATATCTTGCTGTCTATGTGATAGAAAGCACACATCATCTGCAAAGTCTAGATCCTCCAGTTGTTTGTTAAATGAACACTGTATTCCAGTTTTGTCTCCCTCTGTTGTTTGTCTCATAACGCAGTCTATGACCATGAGGAAAATTGTTGGTGATAGCAGTCATCCCTGTCTGACTGTGACGTACGTCTAGTTTGACAAGTGAATTCTCCCTGATATGATGGATGATTTAAAGGGACTTTTAGCTTTTCATAACATTAGAACCCCTGAACATTTGTTGTAACTTTTCGTTTGACAGAACTCATTCCACCGGGACTCATTTAGTAGGCGGCACGAGATCAAAGAGTCAGACTGAGGGATTTTAGGGGAGACTATCGGCGCTATCAAAGACAGTAGTGGTCCCTGATACGAGACGCAGTTGCTTGCCGCTATTTTCGCGTCTCGGTGTCAAACGAGGAACCGAGCGAACGGGGGAAAGCAAAACGGGCAGCAGCGAGCGGATACGAAGACCAGGGTGCGGTTTCTTCTCTTGATTTGGCGGTCAGATCCCCAAAAGTTCGTGAGATCAAATAAGTTGTCACGTTTATCATGTCCCACTCAACTTACATTCCATTTTAGCTAAATAGACCATGAAGAACTAGACACGTTATCACTCGCTGGCCAGACTTTTACAGAAGCACTAGCTTTATTGAAATCTTGTTATAGATTTTCCCCTGGATTTTATATATATATATTTGTAGTGTTTTCTATTCTGTGCAGAGCGGTAATATATATTGTGTAAAGTGATCAGTGGTCTAGTTCAGTCATTCTATTTAAATGGATTTTGTGTTAATTTAAATCTATTAAATTAAACCATCTCAATAGTTCCAGTGGTAAATATAATGATCTATCTATTATATTATTTCAAAAGATAATAGATGCCTAAATTAACTTTTAAAGTCGCGAAGGAATTTATAATTAATAAATTCAGTTAAGTCCTAGTTTTATAGATGTGGGTTTTTTAACCACTAGAATTAACGTGGAAATTCATCGCGTTTAGAAGGTTTTTTTGTTTTCGGGAAATTTTTTTTCTTTCATACAGAGTGATCGTAACCTGTGCGATCCCAGCATTAAGAAAGCAATAAAGAAATCAATCTAAGCAAGGCAAAGCATAAACAGTGTGTAGAGTTCCCCTGACGCAGAACTTGTTGAGACTGTGTAAATTTTTAATCTTTGAGGCGATTCTATGTTTGGAATTCCGCTATCTAACTTATAGCAAAGAAAGCACACCCAAAGACAAATTTAACGCACCATCAAACAACTTAAGTCGTAACGGGAAGAAGAACACTGGCCCGAGCTTTGTTAGTTTACTGACACAGAGAGATAATTCATAATTTCCTGAACAGTGATGTGACTAGTTTTCTCACTGGACTTAAACCATACCTCACGGATAAAGTGGACCAGCACGCGTAAGAATTTTATTATCAGCGGCATAGTCAAATAGACCACACCATCCTCACCCCGGTATCAGAGACCGTGCCCTCCCATAGAAACTGTTATTAAGAAAAGAGACACAACTACAGATTCATTTTCCAGCGATTACGGGATCCTTTTAGGTGCTGACCGCCTACCCGCTAATCTGGGGCTAGAACTTGAACAAACACTCATACATTTAGTTTGAGGTGTAACTGCTGTTGTGTTATTCTATGGAGTGCAAGATTTTTTCACAATCGGTAAGTGAGAGCAAGATGAGTGAAGGCCTTTGCTAGCGCGTGTATGAATGACAGGAAATTAATTCTTTTGTGTGACCATTTTGTTAACTTGCTTACCTGGTAATATATATCTTTTCTGTATACCCTACATTGTTCCTTTAAGTGGGATAGTTGATAATTTGTTAACTCTGTTTAAAACCACCTCCTTTCCATTTGCTTAGTAAAGGGAAGAACAGCTGGGAAGAACAGGTTTTTTCTATCACCTATACCAAATTTTGTAACACCTCTTTCAGAGTAATTAACTTCACTGTTAGGTTAACGTACCTATGCTCCTGATATTATCTATCTTTGGACTGGGTTTATCTTTGTCTAATAAGCGGGAAGGGCTTAGTCGATACCAATCTTCTTCACCCCTTCCAAACTTGTTATTTGCATTTGTGTACTTATGATAATTTATGTAATATCTGATATTTTTAGTGATTGATGTTTAAAGTGAATAAAATCACATAAACTCATTTAGTTCTGTGTGTTGGATATACCCAAAGCCCAACTTTTCCCCTTATTCGTTTAATATAGTTTGTATCAACGTCGCTTGTGTGTGTGTGAAAAACACCAAATCGGTGTGCGCGCAGATGCGGGTCTGGAAAACTGGCAAATAATTGTTTGACCAGGAGAGTGAAAGAGAAGATTGAGAGAAACGAATTGTCGTAAATAAGTCTGTCTTTACTCTCCTCCAGCTCGCTGTGAAGCAACTATTAAATCTCTACATTTTCTATCACTGAGCTTTCCATCATCATTTTTCACTCTAAACCGGACCACTATTTCTAAGACTCTTTTCTCTCAAAATAAATTTACGACACTGACCCCACTGTGTACTGTGAAGGGCTCTGATAGTTTCCCTTGTGTACTACTTTGCAATGGTAGAAATCTTGGATGATTATAATGAATTTCTCTGGGATTCCATAATGTCTCAGGATTTTCCATATCACAGTACGGTCTATACTGTCGAAAGTTTTTTTCGAAGTCCTTACAATTTATATACAAGGGGGTCTGCCACTCATTTGATTGTTCTATGATGATTCTAAGTGTTGGTATCTGGTCTGTGTATGTTATTCCTGCACGAAATCCTGCCTGTTCCTCTCTAAGTTTGTCATCCACCGCCTTCTTAATACGGTCAAACAAAACTCTGGTGAAAATTTTTCCAGCCACTGCTAGTAGTGTTATACCCCTCCAATTGCTACATACAGTCAGGTTTCCTTTCTTTGGTAGCTTGATAATGTGGCCTTCCTTTCAGCTCTTTGGGATGGCCTCTTTTTCCCAGATTTTCTGGTCTAGCAACTCTGTAGTGTTAGGTATATCTGCCTTCAGGGCTTCTGATGGTATTCCATCTGGTCCTGCGGCCTTCCCATTTTTCAGCTGTTTTATTGCCTGAGAGATCTCTTGTTTAGTGGGTGAGTTCATGTTGCACTGTAGTGGCTCTTCTGCTGGCTCTATGATGGGTTGCTGTATTCGTTGGTTTCGGTTTAGGATTTCCTTAAACTATTTAGCCCATCTGGCCCTTTGTTTCTCTTCATTGCTAGTGTTTTGTCCTTATCTGCTCTTCACGGTTGTATTGTCGTTTAGTGTTTCTTAGATAAAGTTCTAGTAATATTATATAATGTTTTCAAGTCTCCTTTTTTGTTGCAATCTCGGCTTCCTCTGTTAGTTTTTTCAATAAATTCTCTTTTATCTTGCCTGGCACTCTTTTTTCACTTTCCTGTTTAGCTCCCAATATATTGTGAGCAGTTGTGTTTTCTGTTCTGCCTCTTTACAGTTTTTAATTTGCTGTTTGATGTCTCGCCTTTCTGTTATGAGGTTCCATGTGTTTTCTGTGAGCCATTCCTTCTGTTGTTTATTTCTTTTGTCAAGAACTTCTTCACATATATTCCTGTATGCTTCCTGAATTGTGCACCAATGGTTATCTATATTTTCTCTTCCAGTGCTTCAAATCTATTTCTCAACTTTAGGTTGAACTGAACTTGTGTTTCTGTTCATAAGGTTCTAGATATTATACTTTGGGTTTGATCTTTCTGCTTTGTCTATGTGCGCCCTCAATTTTATCCTCAGTGATGCCAGGAGAAGGTGGTGCTCCTCTCTTTACTCTAACATCTTGTAGGCAGCGTCTCCATTTTCTTTCTATGGTGAAGTGGTCTATCTGATTTTGCGTGTGCCCATCTGGGGAGTTCCATGTAGTCTTGTGTATGTCTTTGTGTGGGAAGATAGTCCATCCGATGACCAGATCATTCAAATCACAAAATTTTACAAAAAGCTCTCTATTTTCATTTCTGTTTCCTATGTCATTCTTTCACATGATTAGTTCCCAGTTTTTGTTGTCTACTCCTACTTTTGCATTTAAATCTCCCATTACTATCTTAATGTCTCTCCTGTGTGTTTTGTCCAGTGTTCCTTGGAGTTCCTCATAGAAATCTTGCTTATCATCTGCATTGTTAGTAGGGACATAACACTGAATGATGGTGATTTTTCTTCCTTTTCCCTGGAATCGCTGTTATTATCCTGGGTGATATTGGCTCCCATTCTACTAATGCTTTTCTGGCTTCATGGATCATCATAATAGCAGCCCCTTCTGTGTGTGTGTGGTCTTCTTACTCGTGTCCTGAATATATGATTCAGGACGAACGAAGAAGAAGAAGAAGAATATATGACATTTTCCCCTGTATTTGTCATGAATTCACCAGTTCCATTTATTCTCGTTTCTGCTAGTCCTAAGAGTTTTATTTCGTATATTGTCTCACCTCTCCAGCTACCCGTGCTGTCCTTCCGGCTTCCTGCATTGTCCGTATGTTCCAATGGTGTGTATATATATATATATATATATATATATATATATATATATATATAGGGAGAGAGAGACAGAGGGAGGGAGAGAGAGAGAGAGAGAGAGAGAGAGAGAGGGAGACAGAGAGAGAGAGAGAGAGAGAGAGAGAGAGAGAGAAAAGCAAAGACTTAGAAATAGCAGAAAGAGTGGTGAACTTTACATTACTTTTTTTCTTCCCATCTATCCTGGATGCATTCGAATGGCCTAGCGCTTTCCTCTCGTGGCACAGTTTTCGGACAAACTGTTAGCGTCACACGCAAGTCTATGCAGCTGTTAATTGGTATTCAGCTCTTGAATAAGGGAAGGTAACGGCAGCAAGGCAGGGAACTAGTCACCCCCCACCTGATGAAGCTGTACCTAGTACGGTGAAATCTCTAACATTTAACTCCCCTATGACAGTTTCTGGTAAGCGACAAACTTTACCTTTATTTATCCCGGGTTGTTTTCCATTACTTTCATTTGGGTTGTCAGGACAAGTTGGCAAAGAATGCTGCTGTTAATCAATGTATAAATCACCCGGGTTTCGCAGACTAAACCAAGGTTGTAGAGTCGGCCAAAATATTTTCTTAATCCGACTCCTGAAATTTTAAAAGTCCTACTGCGACTTCGACTACAGTTTATTTACTACTCAAGTGGCATAAAATTTGGAGTCGTAGGGCGGACAATTTTTACCGACTCCACGACTCCCGACTCCACAGCCCTGGTCTAAACATTTAACCATCCCTGCCTCTGAATGTCTCCAGCTTATTAAATATCTGTCGTGGAATATTCTAATCCACATATATAAATTATCAGGTAAATATAAAGCCTAATAAATACATATAATAAAGAAAGGAAGAAGAATGGTAAAGAACAGTGCTGTCACAATGACAGTACTCGAAATCCCCTTTGTTTTATGCTTCGTCTGCAAATTGTAACGTTTCCACGTTAAATATAAGCCACTGCATAAATACAAGCGTTTCCACAACACATTAAAACGGGTATTGCATTTCTAAGAAAAACATTGAGAGGCACCCTGCGTAATGACCTAAATTAATCCTAACATTAATTATACTGCGTTACCAAAACGAACGAACAGATGGACTCAAGTAGAAAGAGAGAGAGGGGCGAATGAAATCGGGAACGCATGCAAAATTAAACACGCGTCGCGCGATACACAATTACTACTATCACGCGTGTAAGGCCACATGCACTAATTTTTTTTTCAGACGGACAGTGATAAAATACATTACCCATCCCAGAGTTAGGTTTTAAAATCCTGAAAAACGCTTATTGGGGAAACCTGACATTCTACTGTTTTATGTCCGAAATCCTGACATTAGTCTGACAGTACAGCAGGACAGGTGGCGGTTCTAACATAAAAAAATAAAAAAAAACAACTACACGACTATCCTAGAAAATACATATTTTGAACGCAGCCACGTAGCTCTTTTAAATTTGTATATTTGGGTTCCTTAGGGCTTGCTGACAAAGAATATGTAAAACGTTACGCAAATAGTCCAGGAATTAATAAATTATACCCAAAATAAAATAGTGGGGATGCCTGACAGCATGAAATCATTTCTGCTCATAAAATTTTTTTTATAACGTGTTTGAAAAAACCTTACGTTACAGAAATAGCCTACCATGTAAACTCCAAATTGATTGGAGCGCAACAAATGAAAGACTAACCACGATTGGTCGGGCTATAAATACTATCTTGGTTGTTAGGGGGACGTAGGAAAGTAAAATTTTTTCAAACACTTGTCGAAACGTGGCTCGATTGGCCAGACTCGCTGATATAATCACTTAGGAGCGTTAGTTCGAAACCACTTGTTTAAATAAGCTTGATAAAGCATCAGTGCGTTGAAGCCAGCTCATATTTTTGCTAAATAAAAGCCTGGAACATAAGCAGATGGGAATTTGTGACAGTAATTGTGCCAGAATTCATTGCTAATCAACGTATCTGTGTTTATTCTATGAATTGTGGTAAGCTTGAACCATTCAGTATCTTTTAATGAAAATTGAATGTGAATTGTTAATTTATGCCTGTATATATATGTGTAGTTCAGTGGCAAACATGAGGTAAAGCCTATAATGCTCCAGCCTGAACAGAGGGTGTCGGAGGAAAGTAAAACGGCATGGAATGGCCAAACAGTACACTGACACCTAGATGATTGACTAGAAAGAAATAATGCTGGAATTGCAGAGGCGTAGTAACCATTAAGGAGGTTAATACTGGAATAAAGTATTTCACATGAAGCTGATAGTTGGCCTAACGCTCTGAACTCAATGTTTGTGATGTGTTGTGATCAGTGTAAAAAGAGAGTATAAGTTAGTTATGAAGTAGAAGGTACATCCTTCTTGATTTCAGGGACCGTGGTCTTGATGGTATTGAGCAGCACCTGGTCAGAGCTTTGCTGAATCCAGAGTCGGACAGCATACGCCTTGGTCTTTTTGGCTATCAGTGAGGTGTCTCCAGAGCCCAGGGGAGAATTCGAGCAGAGGAGTCCTTTCCTGCCGCCATCACGCAAGATAAGCTGATTTGGCCAGCTGAGCTCAACATTATGTACCCCCATCTTAAAATGACCTTGTAAAAATAACATTAAGAGGGGAATTTAATTGTCTTAATATCAGGAACTGAGAACATCTCCAATACTAGTCCCTAAAGACAAACTATTGAAGTCATGATGACAAATACCAACAGAGCTTGAACAAAACAAAACCAGTATTACCTTATATTACTACTACACAACTGACACACATAGGATAATTTTAAGAATATATGTCACTACAATATTCATACTGATAAATTCTGTACATATAACTTGTAATTAAAATTGATTGTGATTCCTGGTTCCTTTGTATTTGAATCAGGACACATATACATTTATGACAGCAATGAATACATATTGTTATTTGAAAAGTTATCAGTGACTCCTTTAAGATATTCTCATAGAGTGTTATATGTATGTGAGTGTCACAGTGTTGTCAAGTGTAGTGGATTAAATTAAATTGTTTATCTGTCTGTTGTTGTGACTTACACTTCATCATACACATACCCTAGACACATAACGTAGTCATCACACTATTCCAAAATAATTCTGACTGAGATATATAGATATGTGGTAGCAAGTAAGGTTATCTATAATACACTACTCTTAATAGAGATAGATACCTTCACAGCTGATCTCAGTCAGTACACTAAGTCCCCTATAAATATTTATAACATCCCACTTCACCACATATATTGGGGGCTCGTCCGGGATTTTGAATCTTTCACTATTAAAAATATTGGGGGTAATTCATTTCAGGGAATATAAGAATTAAAAGGTATCCTTGGGTGGAATTAAATAAGGTTGAGCTCACGGTGCCTGTGTTGTCCATTAGAGATTGAATTGTTGGTTAGACATTGTATAAATTTACCTGATAGACAATGGCGGACCTGGCCAAGTTTCGATCTGCTGCTGTTCAGACTGCAAAAGAGTTAGGATTAGATGGGCAAGTTATGGTTGCCTATGTCACGACGGAATGTGACAAATTTATTGAACGCGAAGAAAGAAGGTTTGAAGCCGAAAGAAAGTTAGAGGCTGAAAGGGAAATTAAGAAGTTACAATTTGAGGCTGAGGCTGAGGCTAAGAGGTTGCAGATTGAGGCTGAGGCTAAGAAATTGGAAGCAGAAAGAGAAGACAAAAGATTAGCTGCAGAAAGAGAAGAGAAGAAATTAGCTGCAGAAAGAGAAGAGAAGAAATTAGCTGCAGAGAGGGAAGCAGAAAAGGAGGAGAAGAGATTACAAAGGGAACATGAGTTACGACTAAGGGAGTTTGAGTTTCAGGGCCATGCTCCTGAAAATGGTGCCAGTCCCTTTGCCTCTGATGCCACCGCTAGCCAAGGAGCCTCAACCTCAGCTATGAACTTTCATTTAGATCATTTTGTTGAGAAAGACGATGATATAGAGAGCTACCTAAATAGGTATGAGCTATTAGCTACCACATATGGGTTAGAGAGAGAAAGGTGGAGCTTAAAGTTATCTCAGGGACTTCGTGGGGCAGCTTATGAAGTTTTTGCAAAAATGAGCAGAGGTGATCAGGAAAATTATGACATGCTAAAGCAGGCTCTTTTGTTACGATATGAAAAGAATGCAGAATTCTATAGGAAAAAATTTAGGAATGCTAAACTACTGTCAGGTGAAACCTATCACCAGTTCTCTGCACGAATAGAGACATACTTGGAGAAATGGACTTCTCTGGGGAAAACCCAAGATCTTAAGGAAATGGTCCTTATAGAGCAATTAAGAGAGTCCATGGCTCCAGACCTGAGAAAGTTTCTCATGGAACAAGGTGCAGAGAGGCTGGGTGAGTTGCTAAATGTTGCTGAAAGGTATCAAGCAGCTCAAGCAGAGGTAATAGGTAATAAAAAGAAACAAGTGGATAACTTTAGGGCACCACAGAACTTTAATAAATTTGATCCTAGGGATCAAAACAAAGGTAAGCACCAATTTGATAGGCCACGGTATGAAAATAAAAATAAATTCCCACAATTCGATGAAAAGAAATATGATGAAAGAAAATCTTTCAACCAAGGAAAAAGGTGGTGTAAGAATTGTCAGATGGACAATCATGACACTGACCGTTGTAGAAGGAAACCTGTGTATATGGCAACCCTTCAGGTCAGGTCGACCTCAAGACAGGAGGAGGATATTATGTTGGATACCACTCCAGATGAGATGAGGAAGGCACAGGCTGGGGATAAAACACTCAAGCCTTGTTTCAGGAAATTGTCAACTTGTCATACAACTCCAGGCAAGGGAGATTTTTACATGAAAAACAAGTTGATGTATAGGAAGACTGGGGCTAGATCCAAAGGTCACGGACAGCTGGTACTTCCTAAAAGATATAGGGCAGACTTAATAAGGAGCCTACATGTGAAACCAGATGGGGACCATGAGAAGATAGGTACCATCATTCAAAAGGTGGCTCACAATTATTATTGGCCCAAAGCAAGATGGGACATTGAGAATTTTGTAGAAAGGTGTAGCATAACACATGAGGGAACACCCACAAGTGGGAATATTGATCAAGACCTGGACACGCCCCGGGGCAAAATTAGGCCTGATAATAAAAGGAAAAATAGATTTGATAAAGTGGACCAAATGGAATGGGAAGCCCCTTTTCACGGACAAGCTTCACTTAACTGTTTTACAATGGCCACTATGCGGAGAGTGCAAAAAGATGTCTTACCCCAGGATAAGCCGAAAATCCCTCAATCGGACTTAAACAAACTGGAGGAAGAAGATGGAGAGAGGAAATCTCTCATCAAGAATTTTAAGTGGGGAGAAAGCCCCAAAAGAAAAATTGGTAGCGGTCGTTTTGTGAATGATAATTCTGGGAGGAAAAATCATCACTATAAAGCTTCGAGTGGAAGAGACCATACCGGTGCATGGACAAATAGGTCCACACAATAAAAGGTCCACTCGAAGCTATGTTAAGAACGTGGACTGATGAAAAGGCAGAGGAAAACATTACATCTTCATACCAATATGTGAATGAGCTGACCACTCGGTTAAAAACTGGCTGGAAACTTGCCAATGAAAATTTGAAACAAGCCAGGAAGAAACATGCTGCCTATTATAACAGGAAGGCGAAAGACAGAGATTTGGCTGTGGGAGAGAAGGTACTGCTTCTTTTGCCCGGGAGTCAGAATAAGTTACAAATTGGATGGCAGGGTCCATATACAGTTCTAGAG
This sequence comes from Oreohelix idahoensis, assembly GCA_024509875.1. Lineage (NCBI taxonomy): Eukaryota > Metazoa > Mollusca > Gastropoda > Stylommatophora > Oreohelicidae > Oreohelix > Oreohelix idahoensis. Next base: position 32,640 of record JAMPIV010018733.1, on the reverse strand, counting down.
AAGGTGTCTAGAACAAATTATAAGATAGATAAGAAGGGGAAAGAAAAAATCTATCATGTGAATCTCCTGAAGAAATATTTGGAAAGAGAACATCAGGAAGAGACACACTTGTTGACCTTGTCCATCGCCATGGAGATGAAAAAGGAACCACTTTCATCATTTGAATATCCATTACACCCCTGTGAGACAGCAGCACAGGTGAAAATCAGTACACATTTAACGAAAACTCAGAAAGAGAGAGTGCAACAGGTTCTAAATAATCATGCAGAGGTGTTAACAGACCGACCAGGGCATACAAACCTATTGGAATATGATATGAAACTGATAGACCCCACACCTGTCTGTATGAAACCATATTCGATTCCGTTTGCTAAGGAGAAAGCTTTGAAGGAAGAGATAGACTATCTATTGAAGGAAGGAATTATTTCGCACAGTGAATCTTCGTATAGTTCCGGTGTTGTACTCTTAAGGAAGCCCTCTGGAGAACATAGACTCTGTATAGATTACAGGAGACTGAATGCTATTACAGAAGGACAAGTGGATCCATTGCCGGATACAAATCAGCTGTTTGCCAGACTAAATAAAGCTAAATATTTCTCCAAAGTGGATCTGAGTAAAGGATACTATCAGATTCCAGTAAAGCCTGAGGTTAGACCATACCTAGCTTTTAGTACCTCAGAAGGACACTATGAGTTTAATAGATTGCCATTTGGATTGAAGAATGCGCCTAGTGTCTTCTCTAGAATGATGAGAAAATTATTGGATCCTCTGAATAATCCATGTATAACAAATTTTATGGATGATATCCTTATAGCAACAGAAACATTTGAGGAACACATTGACTCTCTGAACATGCTGTTTAATCGACTTAGGGAGGCAAATTTAACAGCCCGACCAACCAAATGTTGCGTTGGATGTAAAGAATTGGAATTTTTGGGACACACAGTTTATCAGGGAAACATGACCCCTGACCCAAAGAATTTAGAGAAACTACAGAAAGCCCCGAGACCACAAACCAAGAAGGACGTGAGATCCTTTGTCTCATTATGTGGTTTCTACCAGAAGTATATCAAAAACTTTAATTCCATATGTGCACCGTTAACTGAATTGACACGTAAAGGACATCCAGATCGCATTACATGGACACCACAATGTGAAATGGTTTACCAAGAATTGAAGGAAAAGCTCACAAGTAAACCTATTTTGAAATTTCCTGACTTAAGTCAAGAATTCATTGTAAGGACGGATGCCAGTAATATTGGGCTAGGAGCAACTCTACTACAGAAATCGGATGCATTGGATGGGGAATTAAGCCCAGTGGCATATGCTAGCAGAAAGTTGAATAAAGCTGAAATCAACTACTCAACTAGCGAAAAAGAATGTCTTGCAGTAATATGGGCAATAAAGAAATTCAATATTTATCTATATGGGAAGGCATTTAAGTTGCAAACAGACCACAAACCTTTATCGTTTCTAGCACAGGCTAAGCATGAGAACTCTAGGTTACTCCGATGGTCTTTACTTCTGGCTCCCTATAATTTTAGCATTGAGTATATATCTGGAAAAACCAATTTGGGAGCGGATTTTTTAAGCCGCCATCCGTGTGATGAGAATCACCGTAAACCCCAGAAATAATAATAAATTTCTCTATGTGTATATAGAATAAAGGACTGACATATAATGTCTGTTTTAAGAGGGGAGGTGTCGTGGAATATTCTAATCCACATATATAAATTATCAGGTAAATATAAAGCCTAATAAATACATATAATAAAGAAAGGAAGAAGAATGGTAAAGAACAGTGCTGTCACAATGACAGTACTCGAAATCCCCTTTGTTTTATGCTTCGTCTGCAAATTGTAACGTTTCCACGTTAAATATAAGCCACTGCATAAATACAAGCGTTTCCACAACACATTAAAACGGGTATTGCATTTCTAAGAAAAACATTGAGAGGCACCCTGCGTAATGACCTAAATTAATCCTAACATTAATTATACTGCGTTACCAAAACGAACGAACAGATGGACTCAAGTAGAAAGAGAGAGAGGGGCGAATGAAATCGGGAACGCATGCAAAATTAAACACGCGTCGCGCGATACACAATTACTACTATCACGCGTGTAAGGCCACATGCACTAATTTTTTTTTTCAGACGGACAGTGATAAAATACATTACCCATCCCAGAGTTAGGTTTTAAAATCCTGAAAAACGCTTATTGGGGAAACCTGACATTCTACTGTTTTATGTCCGAAATCCTGACATTAGTCTGACAGTACAGCAGGACAGGTGGCGGTTCTAACATAAAAAAATAAAAAAACAACTACACGACTATCCTAGAAAATACATATTTTGAACGCAGCCACGTAGCTCTTTTAAATTTGTATATTTGGGTTCCTTAGGGCTTGCTGACAAAGAATATGTAAAACGTTACGCAAATAGTCCAGGAATTAATAAATTATACCCAAAATAAAATAGTGGGGATGCCTGACAGCATGAAATCATTTCTGCTCATAAAATTTTTTTATAACGTGTTTGAAAAAACCTTACGTTACAGAAATAGCCTACCATGTAAACTCCAAATTGATTGGAGCGCAACAAATGAAAGACTAACCACGATTGGTCGGGCTATAAATACTATCTTGGTTGTTAGGGGGACGTAGGAAAGTAAAATTTTTTCAAACACTTGTCGAAACGTGGCTCGATTGGCCAGACTCGCTGATATAATCACTTAGGAGCGTTAGTTCGAAACCACTTGTTTAAATAAGCTTGATAAAGCATCAGTGCGTTGAAGCCAGCTCATATTTTTGCTAAATAAAAGCCTGGAACATAAGCAGATGGGAATTTGTGACAGTAATTGTGCCAGAATTCATTGCTAATCAACGTATCTGTGTTTATTCTATGAATTGTGGTAAGCTTGAACCATTCAGTATCTTTTAATGAAAATTGAATGTGAATTGTTAATTTATGCCTGTATATATATGTGTAGTTCAGTGGCAAACATGAGGTAAAGCCTATAATGCTCCAGCCTGAACAGAGGGTGTCGGAGGAAAGTAAAACGGCATGGAATGGCCAAACAGTACACTGACACCTAGATGATTGACTAGAAAGAAATAATGCTGGAATTGCAGAGGCGTAGTAACCATTAAGGAGGTTAATACTGGAATAAAGTATTTCACATGAAGCTGATAGTTGGCCTAACGCTCTGAACTCAATGTTTGTGATGTGTTGTGATCAGTGTAAAAAGAGAGTATAAGTTAGTTATGAAGTAGAAGGTACATCCTTCTTGATTTCAGGGACCGTGGTCTTGATGGTATTGAGCAGCACCTGGTCAGAGCTTTGCTGAATCCAGAGTCGGACAGCATACGCCTTGGTCTTTTTAGCTATCAGTGAGGTGTCTCCAGAGCCCAGGGGAGAATTCGAGCAGAGGAGTCCTTTCCTGCCGCCATCACGCAAGATAAGCTGATTTGGCCAGCTGAGCTCAACATTATGTACCCCCATCTTAAAATGACCTTGTAAAAATAACATTAAGAGGGGAATTTAATTGTCTTAATATCAGGAACTGAGAACATCTCCAATACTAGTCCCTAAAGACAAACTATTGAAGTCATGATGACAAATACCAACAGAGCTTGAACAAAACAAAACCAGTATTACCTTATATTACTACTACACAACTGACACACATAGGATAATTTTAAGAATGTATGTCACTACAATATTCATACTGATAAATTCTGTACATATAACTTGTAATTAAAATTGATTGTGATTCCTGGTTCCTTTGTATTTGAATCAGGACACATATACATTTATGACAGCAATGAATACATATTGTTATTTGAAAAGTTATCAGTGACTCCTTTAAGATATTCTCATAGAGTGTTATATGTATGTGAGTGTCACAGTGTTGTCAAGTGTAGTGGATTAAATTAAATTGTTTATCTGTCTGTTGTTGTGACTTACACTTCATCATACACATACCCTAGACACATAACGTAGTCATCACACTATTCCAAAATAATTCTGACTGAGATATATAGATATGTGGCAGCAAGTAAGGTTATCTATAATACACTACTCTTAATAGAGATAGATACCTTCACAGCTGATCTCAGTCAGTACACTAAGTCCCCTATAAATATTTATAACATCCCACTTCACCACAATATCTTTGTGTTTGAATGATAAATCCTCTTCTTTTCTTGGCACTTCCCTCATTCATTACCATTCAGCTGCCTAAGGAGCATGAGCGTTCAGAAAGGTCTTCTGGCCTGTGCCATCCGTTCATTGTTTCCTTTCCTGTCTGTCAGACGTTCACTTCTTCATGTATTATTTGGTCTCCCTTTAGGTCTTAGAGCCTAAGGATTCCAGAACAAAGACTGCCTTGTAATACTATTAACAGGTTTCCTTAATAAGTGCCCTATTCATCTCCAGCGTCTTCTTCTCATCTCTTGTTCCACTGGCACTTGTCTAGTTCTTGTATTCAGTTCCACATTGGTAAGCTTGTCATCAGTTCCACATTGGTGATCTTGTCATCAGTTCCACATTGGTGATCTTGTCATCAGTTCCACATTGGTAATCTTGTCATACAATTTCAATTCTTCTATTCTACGCAAGCAGCCATTTATGCAAGCTCTAGTTGTCGCTTTCGTTGTTCTCCACATTTCCCAGCCATACAATAAGACTGACTAGACATTTGAGTTAAAGTATGCTACTTTTTTATGTTGAGCATGATTTCCTTTCACCTCCATATATATTTCCCAATGCAAGTGGAAGCTATTCTTGCCTTTTTTCACAGTTAAAGTTGAGGAGCACGAGATCTTTAGTCAGGTTGACTCCCTTGCACGAACTCTGCAAAGTAACGAAATTAAACGCAAAAATACGCACATAAAAATCCGAACAATCACAACAATACGAATCCGTACTGTTCAGTTCTTGCAGCCGAGGGAGCTCTAAAATCACGTGACACTATCGACCTGTGTAGTCAATTGTCTACCATTTATTTGTAAGTATACAGCTTTGTGACACAGAAATTGTTAATCAATGACAAGTTCAACGTGAGAATAAAATTGTTGCTGTAAGTTTCCTGACGGTAAAGACTGCTGCCTTTTTTAACAAAAATCTAAGTGCCTCTAGCATGAAAACATCCCATAGAGAAATGATCAATGTTTGTAAAGATATTTTTTACGTGAAAACATTGGCACGAACAACGAATGCACACATACGATCAAACGTTAGTGGAGACAAAATACAAAGGTAGAAAATAAGCAGTAACACCGATTCTATATAAGAGTAATGCTCCCAGTGGTTACAATAACACCGATTCTATATAAGAGTAATGCTCCCAGTGGTTACAGTAACACCGATTCTATATAAGAGCAATGCTCCCAGTGGTTACAGTAACACCGATTCTATATAAGAGCAATGCTCCCAGTGGTTACAGTAACACCAATTCTATATAAGAGCAATGCTCCCAGTCCAGTGGTTACAGTAACACCAATGATTCTATATATAAGAGCAATGCTCCCAGTGGTTACAGTAACACCGATTCTATATAAGAGCAATGCTCCCAGTGGTTACAGTAACACCAATTCTATATAAGAGCAATGCTCCCAGTGGTTACAGTAACACTGATTCTATATAAGAGTAATGCTCCCAGTGGTTACAGTAACACCGATTCTATATAAGAGTAATGCTCCCAGTGGTTACAGTAACACCGATTCTATATAAGAGCAATGCTCCCAGTGGTTACAGTAACACCGATTCTATATAAGAGTAATGCTCCCAGTGGTTACAGTAACACCGATTCTATATAAGAGCAATGCTCCCAGTGGTTACAGTAACACCGATTCTATATAAGAGCAATGCTCCCAGTGGTTACAGTAACACCGATTCTATATAAGAGCAATGCTCCCAGTGGTTACAGTAACACCGATTCTATATAAGAGCAATGCTCCCAGTGGTTACAGTAACACTGATTCTATATAAGAGTAATGCTCCCAGTGGTTACAGTAACACCGATTCTATATAAGAGCAATGCTCCCAGTGGTTACAGTAACACCGATTCTATATAAGAGCAATGCTCCCAGTGGTTACAGTAACAAAAAGGTAAAGGTAGGCCAACGGTACATACTGACGTAGGGGAGTGAAGTGTTCGGGTCTTCACTATAATAGTTGCAGCTTCGAGAGGTGGGGTGACCAGTTCCCTTCATCGCTGCCTATTCCTTCCTTAACTTGAGAGCACAGTAAGGTACCCATTTACAGCTGGGTAGGCTGGAGCATGATGCAACAGTGTTTCGAACCCGCTACCTTTGCCGGGAGAGGCCAGCGCTCTAACTACTGTGCTAATCGAACGTTCGTGATAACAATACATTTCTTGATATAATAATAACTTTCCGGGAGACAAGGAACAACGCCAGAAGACACACGAAGAACGCATTAACGACAGGGGAGAAAATGACTTTTTGAGATGTGTGTCCATGAATTTAACGTTTCATTGTAAGTGGCTCTCCCAATGTGACAACAAGAAACATGTACTAGTCAGTTTTTAAGATAAGTTAGACTGAAAGTAGCAACAACAATCACTGTCAGTTTTAACCACTTTTTCTTGGGAGATCGTAATATTACCAGACTTAAAAGTCTTTTATATTAGGACATGGGCCCTATTATAACCGACTAGGTTGAACGGGACGCGCCTCTCCAAAACGAGGCACTGTTTTATTTTTAAATCTGAGCAATGTCGTATATTTGTCGCGTTTCAAATCTTGGACCTAAAAATTCTATTTGCTCACTTAACTCTTTGACTCCGCAATTATTTTCCACCCTGTGCCGTAATTTTAATTCATGATAGACTAAAACAACGCTCAGAGAGTTGTTTTGGCACGGGTGTCAAATCTGACCAACGTTCTGAGCGTTGTTCCGGAGTTAACGTAGAGAGCTGAAACTTTGCATGCTACTTGCTTTATTGTTACATTTTGATCTGCCACTTTTTGAGAGGTATCAACAAAACCGATTTTATCAAATAACTACTGTCGCATGTTACGCAATTGCATAGTTAAATGTTTGAAGACCGAAAAGTGGGATACCAGTGTTCTGGCCTGAACAAAGGAATGAGGGGGTATTTTCCTGTGTGTATCTAGGGCAGCCAATCAGAAAAGGGGTTTCCCACGGACAGATTTAACGACTTCGGCGAGTGTATAAGGAAGAATAAATCGTCCGAAATCATGGTTAGAATTAGACATCGGGAAGGAGAACGGAATGACAGACAAGGATGAGAATGGTCTCCTTTTGACGGGAATATCTTCATTTATGTATAGGTACAAGGAAATCAGAAGGGAGTAAGTAGTTGTGAAGAATTTTGCAAGAATAAGTGTCCGTGCATTGAGAAATCCTGTGTTTTTCCTATTTATAATTCAATATAAAATCGTTAACACAACAGATATAGGAAAACAACATATGGATATAAAGGTCAACTCACAGAGAACGGAAATATATAACTCCAAAGGCTTGAACTGGGTAAGGTGAAATGCACGAGACCAAGGTTGGAAACTCATTTAGCACAACCCCCTCGAAGTTAAAACTATTTTGGGAAGTTTGCTGGAGTTGCGAGCCTTGTTTCCTGTACGTCCGATAGCTCCCTATATAAGGGCGGTCGTGAATGATTTCAAATTCACTTGTACAGCGAAGCAAGACAGAAGGACAACGGCTGGAGAGAGAGAAACGTGTCACGGCCAATATCTTGTTATTTGCAGCCAGGCAGTTCTGTTACTCCACAAAAGCCAGTCTTTACTGATCTTAATTAGATCCTGCGAGGGTATGTAAAGTTACTATGTAAAATAATACAGTAATTACAACTTTATTTCAGGATTTGTTTAATCTATATGTTATGAAAGTAGCATGTATATTAATTGATTACTTGGTATGATTGTTGAAGATTGGAACCCGAAATATAACCACCATGACTGAGTCCGTATCAGGGCTAGCACAGTCCTTTTCAGGACTACCAACAATCATTATCAGGGCTTATTCAATCTGTCTTCAAGTTACTGTATTTTACAGAGCTAACGTGTCAGGCAGGGGGATACCATAACCTCATACCATTTATGTGTGTACATATTATTTTGTATTATTTGATTTTATAAAATGTTCCACAGTAGACACCTGTCTTGTCACTGATCCATAATCATGCATCTTCACGCATACATCTGAAAACAAATTCATCTCACCTACAATAGGAATGTGGTAATTGTTATCCACAAATAGCCACATATCCTACAATTATCTGCAGGTTCATACTTGTCAACCAAAAGTCAGAGGTCAATGATCAAGAATTGCTCGAGGATCAATGCTAATCGCCCCAGCAGTGCCTGGATTGGTAGAAGCACGACTACTGAAGCTGTACATCTCATATGAACACTGATTATAAAAACAGATGAGTGATATTTGTGACAATCGTGCACCCAAGAAGTGATAACTGTCAAGCAGAGTTTTATGATGACAATTTGCGTGATAAACTAGTGAAAGTTATAAAGTGAATAAGAAAGTGAAGAAGTCTATTACCCAACTAATTGGAAGAGTCTAAAGAAGTGGCATTTTAGTGTAACTTGTAAAAACTGTAATTGTTTTCGCCAATTTGGTTTTGTATAAATATAAATTTTGTATCAAGTCACATACAATCACCAAAATTAGATAGATGTAAATAAAGAGGATATAAATTGTATTCACCAGCTTTATTCATTCAATATAGTTGATACTGAGTTTGGTTGAATTTTTATTAATATCACAGGTGGTCACATAGCGAAGGTGGCACAGTAAGGTCTGACTGTTCTCTGAATATTTTCAGTCCAGATACTTTCACAGCCGTGACTATCGAGTGATACCAGTGTACTTCTCTGTCACTGGGACCTCACACATTCTGGAGAGAATACTATTTCTACTCTAGCACTATCATCTCACACATATAAAACCTTCCGCTACAACTACCACGATTTAAGATGGAATAATTCATTTGAATATAAGAGTTTTAAAGTAAGGGAAATAACTGCGGTTATAGACTGTCTTTACAATTTCAATGACTAATTCATGATATCTGGACACACTCTTCTATTCTATGCCCTAGACTAGAGGTAGGCAACCTGGGAGCTATCGGGATCTACTTTAGGAACACTGAGCTATCTAACAATCAAACTTGATAAAATCATGTCAGTTGTCAGGTTTCAAATTATATGGAATTTGAAATAAATCTATACCTTCAGCAAGGTTATGGAAAATACAATAAAATATTTCACGGAATTTTAACTTCAATTTAAAGAAACGATAGTTTCTTATCACTACAGTTCACAAATAAGGTGAATATTAGTAAGCTAACTTGCGGAATTTCACTGGGGATGCAGTGAAAATACCTTTAAGGGCTAGTCTTAAGTTTACCTAAGTTAAAATATCATTTTTCCTCCCTTCATCACATTGATATCTACCATATGATGCCTTGGGTTATCGGTACACCAAGATTGACAGGTTGCTGACCCCTGCATTAGACTGTTATGGAAACATGTATTATCTCTTTTTATTAGTGGATTTGAAAACAGTAATAAAAAAGGCCCCCTAAAACTTGTCTTTCACTTCATGAATGTTTTATTATTGCTTTTTTCATAATCTCGTTTCAGAAAATATTTTCTTTTGTTTTGTTCCCTCTTTGTTAACGTCTGAATATGACAAGCCCCCAAGTGACAGTATGGTTAAAATGCTTGCTTCTCAAGGTTCAGGCACTGGTTTTGAAAACAGGTCGCGTCGAGCTTCAGTCTACGCAGCTGTAAAAATGGGTACCTAATTCGGCTCGTGAATTAAGGATAGCAAAGCTTGCGAGGAAGGGAAATAGCCATGCCACCTCATAAAGCTAAGACTTAGTATAGGTGAAATCTCTAACATATAACTCTTCTATAGCGTATCAGCTGTGGGGTTACCATTACCTAGATATGACACTGACAGCGTAGGTTTGGTATGTGTGCTCGCCCCGACACTATTCAGTATGGTATTTGCTGCCATGCTCTCTAACGTTACGCATCACCATGGCAGTAGTGACGGCGTACACATCAGATACAGGACAGATGGGAAGCTATTCAATTTGAGACGATTACAGTCCTTTACGAAGGTAAATGAAACAATGATCTCTGACTTCGTCTTTGCGGACGACTGTACCCTCAACATCTGCACAGAATTGGACATGCAGAGCAACATGAGGAGGCTTTCTGTAGCGTGGGATGACTTTGGTCTTACTATCGATACGAAGAAATCTGAAGTAATGTTATAACCTGCTCCTGGAAAACCTTACTGCGAACCAAATATCACAGTAAAGTAACCAACGTCTCCAAGTGGTGGACAGCTTCGCTTAACTTGGCAGTACCCTTACCAAAGATGCGAATATCGACTCCGAGGTCAACAACAAATTGCCAAAGCAAGTGCGGCTTTCGGAAGACTAAGAGTAAATGTCTGGGATCGACAAGGAATTAGTGCCGCCACCAAGATAAAAGTTTATCATGCAATAATGCTCACTACCCTCCTGTATGCCTGTGAAACGTGGACAATGTATAGCAGACATGCCAAGAAGCTTAATCATTTCCACATGAGCTGTCTTCGCAGGATTGTCAGGATCAAGTGACATTATATTCTGAGGTCCTCAACAGAGTACATATCTCAAGCATCTACACATTGCTGCAGAGGGCCCAAATTAGATGGGCCGGACATGTTGTTCGCATGCCCGAAAAACGCCTCCCAAAGCAGTTGATGTACAGCGAACTCTCCATGGGTAAGCGAACAGTAGGGGGACAAAAGAAACGCTTCAAATATACACTGAAAGCATCGTTGAGCAGCTTCAAAATTGACGTCTCCTCCTGGGAGACTATCACACAGGATCGCTCTGCCTGGCAGACAAATATTACTCAAGGCGCTCGCATTGCAGAACAGAATTTAGCTGATAAGGCAGAAGGCAAACGTGCTGCAAGAAAGGTCAGAATGCACAGCAACACTATTATCGACTCTAACCATGTGTGCCCCGTATGTGGCAGAGCCTGTAGGGCCAAAATAGGTCTAATTAGCCACATGAGATCACGGCACAGATGTGTCACAACTCAAGTCTGAAGCTGTCACCATCTTCGCTTGCGATGGGCAACTAGTATTATTATTATTATTATTATTATTATTATTAGGTTTGGAATAAATATTGGGTTTATCAGGAAACGTTTCGACCAGCAAATAATCTTTAGATCGCAGGTAATCATATATATTTCATCAGCCTTACAACCTCATCTTTTAAAACACACCATTACACTGAAGGTATGACATGAAATATTTTGGCACATGTCCTCCAACCGTGAACCAGCTGCAGTACTCATGATAGGCTTTTTAAACAGCGAAATCAGTCTTTTTTTTTCATAACTTTTTTAGTTTCAGAAAACAACTTTTTTAATTACCAAATGTAATTTCATGATTTTTTTTTTCCCTTTCCCTCGCATGAGGTCGCATATTTTTTCCTCGCATGAGGTCGCATTGGCACCCACCCCAAACCCGGCTCTGGTCAAGACAAATATAAAAGACTTTTAGGTCTGGGAATATTTCATCTCATATTTCATGATGAGAAATGATGACATGAGGAAAATAGTTGAAACTACATTCTGCATCACAGAAAGAGAGACAGATAGTTAAATGGTTTGACCATCTCGTGAGAGTGGAGCTCGATAAATTACCACTTTGCGCTTACAACAGTAAAGGATCTAATCTCAGGACACGGAGGAGACCAAGAGGCAAATGGATACAAAACATCACAAAAATACTGCAACAACACGGGCTTACAGCAGCCAATGCAACACACTTTGCTCAAGAGCGCAAATACCAAACACAATCTATATTGGCAGTTCATTATTTCCCTTGCCTTAAAACCCTTATTTTAATGGAGTTATTTCCACTTAAATTACATTGTTTTAGTTATAGTATAAAGCCGGCTGGATCAATGCCGGTTAAAACTTGAATGATTATTTTCTTCTTCGTACACTCTCAGGTCTATTGGAATATTACTTGAAAGGTTAAAATGTACCAAGAAAGGCAGCATCATGCTAAATTTCAGCTCTATGCAATGAGTTACATTTTTAGTGTCAAGGATTAGAAAAGCGACAAACATCCCATGCGCTTTTGATCTTAAATAAAAGTAGTTAAAACTGTTAGAAACGAAGAGATCTGGACATCTATGCAACAGCTTCAATAAATGAATAAACAAAGAAACAATATCTACTGATGGTTTGGACACTTCGTCAGAAACTATCTAGAGAAACTAGCAGGTCAAAGTTGAGGAGATTAGTAATAGAAGACGGCCCACGAATAGGTGGATCGATAGTGCAGACCTAATAGACATCTTTAAAAATACACGACATGTCAGCCCACCAGGAAGAAACACACGCACCGAACCGGGACATCGTGTGTGTAAGCAAATGCAAGAAAAAGAAATGTTTTAATCTTACATTAACGAGGAGTGCACAAAACAAAAACCTAAACGTCGAATAAAATATATTGATCACGAAACAGGTATGCAGGACTGTACGAGTCAAACTGCGTGAACTGCTACAAACTGTAGTGGAGGTTGACACGGGGTTGTGAAGAGATGTGATCGCGCATGTCAACCAGCATCATATTTTATGCTGTAGCTGATGGTGAAGTGCAGGCGACTTGAGCTACAATTTGGGGGATATAGTGTTCTTTATTCTATATAGTATATTACCTTTGTTGGTCTCCTTGCGTTGGTTCTTTGAAGCTGCATTTTTTCTGCCGTTTGTTGCGACGTTGTCTAATGCTTATTTTGATTATGATTTATCCCCCTCCATGTTCTTTAGTTTATCTCTCTCTCTCTCTCTCTCTCTCTCTCTCTCTCTCTCTCTCTCTCTCTCTCTCTCTCTCTCTCTCTCTCACTCTATATATATATATATATATATATATATATATATATATATATATATATATATATATATATATATATATATATATATATATATATATATATATACCGTGTTGGGATTTGAGCGTGTGTAGATTTTGGATTACTATATCTTTTTCCATCTCTTTTTCTACTGTAATTGAAATTATATACAGAAAAGTTACAGAAGCTATCAGCTCACTAGGGAATCGATCCAAGGACAGTCTGAATAGCGCCATCTTCTCGCTATGGTAGTTAATCGTGACTAGATACAAGACCAACTCAGCACCTGAAAAAAGTATCTTGTTGAAAGTGGTCGTTCTCACGACACTATACAAATCTGTGGAATATAGGACCCGGAAACGGACAGACTAGGCCTAATTACACTAGTCAACAAATTTTCAAAAGTTATTTGTACCAGAAATTAAATATACCATTTCTTATTGATTTTGACATGCTGATTTCAAATATCATAATGAAATTCACCAATTGGCTCTGGGTTTTTTTTTAAATGATGAATTTACATTACAGTAATACAAATAATGTATGCTTGTTTAATTCTCTGGGGTGAACAGCTAGTCTTTCTACTTTAGCATTATAAAAATTGTGGTTACATACTCAATTAATTGATATTTCAACATAAAATGATAGAAAAATAAAAACATTATTTAAAGTTCACATATCATGTTTTAAAAAGGCACATTTGTACCCATTCCGTCATTATTCAGTCGCTGTTCGAGCTCTCTTTGATTGCTTCTTGTAGTCAATCGATGAGGTGTCTCTTGTCACAGTCCAACAGTAATCAGCAAGCTTTGAAGGGCTCCAATTGCCTTGATACCTTGTCTCCATAGCAGCAATGTCCTGGTGAAATCGTTCACCATGCTCATCACTGACCGCTCCACAGTTTGACGTAAAGAAATCCAGATGAGAATCCAGAAAATGAATTTTCAAAGACATGTTGCAGCCAAGACTCTTATACTTCAGAAGGAGATTTTCTACAATTTCATTGTAATTATCAGATCTGTTGTTTCCAAGAAAATTGTCCACCGCTGACTTAAATGCTAGCCATGCTGCTTTTTCCTTGCCATGCAACACTCAAAGAAACTCGTCATCATGAAGAAGTTTTCTAATTTGCGGACCAACAAATACTCCCTCTCTTATTTTAGCTTCACTCAGTCTTGGAAATTTTCTGATGAGGTATTTGAAAGCCTCATCTGTTTTCTCCATTGCCTTGACAAAGTTTTTCATGGGACCCAGCTTAATGTGCAAGGGTGGCAACAAAATTTGCTGGTGTCGACAAGTGCTGGGTTCTCAACGTTCTTACTGCCAGGCTGCAATGAATGCCTGATTGGCCAATGTCTTCTGATGTAATGGTCACTTCGTGCACGGCTATCCCCCTCACAGAGAAAGCAACAGTACTTGGTGTATCCACCCTGTAGTCCAAGCAAAAGAGCGACCACTTTTAAGTCACCGCAAAGTGACCAATGATGATGATCGTAGTTTATACACTTCAAAAGCTGCTTAATGTTTTCATTAGTTTCTTTCATATGAACTGCGTGACCAACTGGAATTGACGGTAACACATTACCATTATTCAACAAAACAGCTTTAAGACTCGTCTTGGATTAATCAATGAAAAGCCTCCACTCTTCCGGTATGTAATTGATTTTGAGGGCTGCCATTAAACCAGAAATGTTGTGGCACGCAGAAAGGTCACCCTCTTTGAAAAAGAATGTAATAAGCTGCTTCTGGCGGTTCCTATACACAGAAATTGTAACATCTTCTGCCAGGAGATTCAATTGTTGCAATCTGGAACCCAAAAGCTCCGCCTTGTTCTTCGGTAAATTCAGATCTCTTACAAGATCATTCAGTTCACCTTGGGTTATTAAGTGTGGTTTAGTGGATGTAGTTTGCTCAAAATCTGGGTCGCTTGAGGTTGATGGTTCAGGACCACCAATTTCCTCTTCTTCATCAGTGGAAGCAGCTGAAAATGATTCTGGCACTTTGGGAACTGGTAGGTCATCGCCATGTGGTACAGGGCGTATTGCAGAGGGGATGTTTGGATATTCCAGAGTCCATTTTTTCTTCTTTGATATGCCTTTCCCAATTGGAGGGACCATGCAAAAGTAACAGTTGCTGAGATGATCAGTGGGCTCTATCCAAATCATTGGGACTGCAAAAGGCATAGCTTGCCTTTTGCCAGTCAACCACAGTTTAAGATGTGCTGCACATGTATTGCAGCATATGTGTGGCGCCCAGCTCTTATCTTGATCCCCTATTCTGCAGCCAAAATACAAACTGTACGCCTTCTTAATCACTTTAGTTATATTTCGTTTTTGTGATAGAAATGTCACCTCACCACATATATAACAGAAATTATTAGCACTGTTCACACATGTCCTAGGCATTTCTAACTACGATACTTTTGATAAGGGTAAATGCACTAACTAATGGCAAAATTTTATCAGAGATAAGATATTTATACACAAAAGTGATGTAATCATAGTTAGGATTGCATCATCAACGTCTAGTTACATTTTTATTGGTCATTAGAAAAAAATTATGCAATCGCCCACAACAGTTGCGTCATATACATAAATTGACCGTAATTAAATAAACTAGTAGCATATATCTTGAAAACTAGAGCCAATCAACATTTTTTAATGTCATTTTCGTTTTCAGAACACCAAAATTAGTTAAGATCAGCTATTTTCATTTCTGATACATTTTTGTTGTTGACTAGTGTTATAGACACAATCACTTTCAAAATATCTTATTCACCAGTAAAGGCCAAGCCGTAGTGGTGTGTCTAATAAATCGGATGAGAAAAGACTGTAATAGCGAGCGTCTAATTCACTCGAAAACGAGCATGCTGTTTTAATTAATTCACTCACAACACTTTCTTCGTCTTCATTCCCTCTCATATAACCACATACATGTCTCTCACAGTGTTAGAGGCCTATCTCAAGCTTCTCTCGTGGCCATATAGTTTCACCCTGAAATGGGTTGGAGATAGCGAAGCTGCCAATATACTGCACTCGTAGAGTTAGCTGTTTTGAAGGACATGATATACTCTTTTCCCAACATGGACATGTGCATGTCTGGTCAATTAGTTATTTTATTTACTACAGCCTAAAACATTCTGCTTTTATTTACGTTACTGGAACAGACTTTCATAAATGAGTGCTCCGTAGAATAGAAGGATTGAAATGGTATGACAAAGTCATCAATGTAGAACTGATGACAAGAATCAGACAAGAGATGAGTAAATGACGCTGGTGATGGTAAGTGTGACGTATAATGGAAATATAGCTTACAGTGTCTGACAGTTTTTCGTGATCTCGCGTCTATGATTCGCTAGCAAAGCCATGCAACTTACAGCCTCCGTTTACTCATTTTAATCCACGCCTCTTTTCATTGAGACGTAAACAAACGGAAAGTTTACCAACTTCCGCGAACTGCCAGTCATAACAGGGAGCGAACCTGGTTTGTTTACCTGAGTTTCTCACGCGAACTGATCTGTCAATCATCAGATATCAGTCAGACGCACGTGGAAACACCGGACCTTTTTGAAGTAGCAGCACGGGCAGAAATATTTTCCCGAGGGACCCTGTGATGTTCGTACATACAGGGGGAGACAAGGCTTTGATCTCCAGAAACGGGGAAAATCTCGGTACAATCCCGTTACACGGTTTAAGTCTCTGTTGTCGATTGGCAAGCGCCGACAGAGCCACCGTGAAAACCTTTTATCGGGGAAAACGTAGTTTCCTGATTTCTGCTGTGCACTATTGTGTGAAAAGTAACATCATCTATAGATCAGAGAGACCATAATGTATATAAACTGCGTCTTCTCAAACCAGTTATCAGTTGCTGCTCAGAATTGTGGATATCTAAACACGTAGTCTAGAACCATTGTGGAAGATGTGTTAATAGTTTCGTGGGGATTGTTATTCTGATTTGTGACCTGATCAAACGGCGACCAGCGGTCTATTTTGGTCCTTTTTCTTCATTTACTGATTGAATTAATGTGGTCTTCTTCTTGGCTTACACGTCCCCAATTTCATTTGTGAACAGGATTGACTAAGAGACACAAAAACATTTTAGTAGTAAAGTTAACTAGACTTACAAATACCCAGATATTCATTCAATTTTATCAGCCCACTGGGGCGTAATACCAATAACATTTCTATTTGACTTTTGACAGCCGTATCATCGGATTTATCCAGCAAGTTACGCTGTTTCAAAATCGGTAATCACCACAGAGCCAGCCGATAGGATTTACCATCATCATCAATTAACAATCGTAACAGTTTTAGCAACTAGAGTTTTTTTTCAAATACAGGAAGAATTCTTTTCACTGTTTGCGGTGAACACCAGATCTCGGTTCTACATTAACTATTCGAGGTGACATTTGTTGATCCATGAATACACCACCAAATGTGGCGTCCCCCTCCTAAAAATCTTATTTGTTATAGAGGATGGATTACAGAAACTGTACCATTATTTATTTTCTTTGCTTAAATATTGTTTACTTTACTGGATAGCATTTCGTAGGAACTTTTTTCTTTTCTTTACTGTTTATGCTGTAACCTAGTGCTAACCTTTAACCTTTGGGTTATTAACTTGTTGGGTTCTTTCTTTTTCAATAAGGGGGAGTGCACATGTATTCTGTTATTTTTCTATGTATGAAATTCTGATTTAATTTGATCTTTCTTTAGATATTCGATGTTGTAAAGTTTAAATGATAATAAACAACAAAAGAACTTACCCTTGTGTGTTGGTCAGACCCATACCCAATTTACCATAGTTTTTCACGTTTGTGTGTCTTGTTGTCACATAATTGTGTGTGTGTGTAGTTCAACGTATATTTACAGATATATGGAGGGCAAGATTGTCTTATATTAAATTATAGTCGTATAGACAGGCTGGACTAGAGAAACTACTCATTCCAGAGACAGATCTTCTCCTTAAACTATTCACTCGTGAAATCTATTCTCATACCTTTACTTCTCACGTACTATCACCATCCACTCTACTCAGGCGGGACCATAAATATCTTTCAAACCTATCTAAATTTACGACAGTAATCACAACATTGTGGAAAACTGTTGATAGCGTTGCAAGGCTGTCCTTATTCCTGAATTCCCAGGGTATGAGAGGCAAGAGAGAGACTAAAAAACACGCGGAGAAGAGAACTGGAGATATACATACAAAGAATACAGAAGACACGGAAAAAAATTGAGCGGATGGCACGGACCAGAAGGGACTTAGCCTTGGTTTGTTGAAAGCCTGTGCTCCCTTGTTAGCTGAAGAAAATTGGTGAATGAATATTAGATTAATACCCAAGACAAATGGGGAGATAAAGAAAGAGAGAATGTGCATTAACATATACGAGAATGTCCCACCAAACATAATTAGGACGTGTCTATGACAAGAGCTTACCACAAAAATATAAAAATTCCGCTGTGACACCCAACACTAACAACTGAAAGACGAACACCCACAAATGTCAGGTTTCTTGTTCAAAGATTGCGTAGACATTAATCCCTTACCCAACTGTCAACAGTTCACAAGACGTGACAGCACATCAAAGGGTAGAAATGCTTAGCTCTGTAAACACGAAATGCTAACGTTCTGAGACTACATCTTGTTATGTGCCTCGTTTCGGCGAGATGTGCTCTGTTAAGCTTAGACACAAGGTCCGTCGGTTATATTAAGGCGCATGTCGAAAAATACCCCACGTAGTTCATGTGAAGTTCAAGAGGGTGACCTAGAAAAATATGAGTAACTGAAACTTTTAGAGGACAAAGATGTACTATTAGAGAGAAAACATGAAAATTCAAAAAACAGCAAAGAAAACTTGCCTCAAAATGTAGTGGCACCAGTGGAAAGATAGTCATATTTTTCTATTTAACGCTCTAAAAGTTGACTTAACTTGACTTTAAATTTCCTTATGGTAATAGCAGTTAAAGTGCTGTCCTCTCGCGGCACAGCGACCAGGTTCCGGAAACGAAACCTGGGAGCGTCACGCTCGAATCTCCCCACCTGTAAATGGATTGTAACCGTTAGAGAGGGTAGAGAAAATTCGGTTAGAAGTATTTTTTATGATGAAGATTAACGGACGTATTTTTTTTTTTTTTTTTTTTTTCTTATCCAGCGGCACTTGGGCTTTCAGCCCTTCGGCCCAATGACATGTCATTGCGAGGCTGGGGAACCTGAGGACTTTCCTTCCAACCCGGTCAGGAGCTTCGCTCCTTCCCATCCACAGAGGGTTTATCACAGGAGCCGTTCAGGCTATTCAGTCAAATTTCCGGCCGTAAACATTTCTTCAAACGCCGACGCCCGGGTTTGAACCATGAACACCTGGTCGCCAGTACAACGCCGAAGCCATTACACCAGCGCGGCTCCCTAACGGACGTATAAATTTATAGTCTAATGGGAATAATCGAGAGAATGAGAAGAGGGGATCAAGAGTAGTGTTACATCCCTTCCTCTGTTACAAGAGCATCTATACCTTTGTTTATGTTTGAAGTTTTGTTTTTTTGGGTGAGATCGACTACTTGACGGTAAATTCACGTGTTTGGGTGAGTTGTTTGTGTGACTAAATGTTCTGGAAGGTTCGGAAATAGTTATCGTTGTAAATCGAAGTTTTAAATTAGGTCAGTCAGATCCATGATGCGATAGCGTTAAGTTCAGTTTGGGTTTTCTCCCAGTGGTGATTAAAGATAGTATTTAGAAGTGGATGCGAATTGCGAGTTTTTCATCGGGTCGATATGCCAAATGGTTTTGGTTGTTTTCTGTGGTGACCGAAAAGTTGACTATCGCCTAGACGCCCAAATCGCACATTGTTTGCCACAATTATGTACGACAGCTTTGTTATTTATTCTGAAGACAAGAGGACAGTGTTTCCAGTCAGAGAAAATATGCATGTTTCGAGAACCCAGGTACGTTGAACATTATATGTTTTCATAACTAGTAGTGAAGTACAATAGACAAGCTGACGGGCTAGCGAGTAGAAGATAGAATTGGTAAAGTTACATCCCTGGCGGTCAGGCCAGTTTCACTAAGATACGCCAAGGCAGAAACTGAAGAGATATGACAGAACAGAAGAGAGACAATGTTTATATACGAAGAATTAAATAACAGAATAGTCGATTTTCAACAACAGTGGTTCTTAAGCTGTGATCACAATAACTACTAGAGACAGTATGATAATTTAAGCAGAGAGAGAGAAAGATAAAGAGACACTGACAATTTTACCAACCGAATTGTGCCAAACAAGTCTGCCAACCTCAAGTGGAAGGTTGGGCATATCATTTTACCATCTTTTGATCACTTATGTAAATAAAGTTCAACATTGACTGTTTACTGCTGTCATCGTGAAATCATTTCATCAATTGTTGTTATGGGAATTTTTCTCGTTTGAGAGAAAGAAGTTTTCATATCACCATACAACAAACTGCCTACTCTAACACTTCACTCCCCTACGGCAGTTTCTGCTATGGGACTACCTTTATCTTTAACTTGACGTGTCCCATTACACGTGGTCACTGGGGCACCACAGTCGATGAGTGCTTAAGCTAGTAGTCGCCATGTTTGTCCATTCATTGTTTGTTTCGTTCCGAGTGTCATGAAATATTCTAATCCACATATATAAATTATTAGGTAAATATAAAGCCTAACAAATAAAATTAATAAAGAGAAGAGCAATGGGAAAATGACAGTGCTGTCACAAAGAATGTACTCGAAATCCCCCTTGTTTTCTGCTTCGTCTGCAAATTGTAACGCTTTCACGTTGATATAAAAGCTTACTGTATTATTACCCGCCTTCTTCAATGAAACGTGTGCTGCATTTCTAAGAAAAACATTGAGACGTACTGCGTAATGACCTAAATTAATCCTAACATTAATTATATTACGTTACCAAAACGAACGAACAGATGGACAAAAGGATAGCGAGAGGGGAGGGCTGAAAATCAGGAACGCATGCAACACGCGACGCGCGATATACAAATGCTGGCATCACGCGTGTAAGTCTACAAGCACTAACTTTTTCAGACGGACAGTGATAAAATACACTACCCTTTCCCAGAGTTAGGTTTATAAATCATAACAAACTCTTATTAGAAAAGACAACATTAGATGGGTTTACGTTTGAACACATAACAGTACCCAGACAGCACATCTTCGAAACAGGAGGTAGAAGAAATACATATTTTGAACGCAGCCACGTAGCTCTTTTAAAGTGGGAAAATTGGGTTCCTTAGGGCTTGCTGACAAATAATATGTAAAACGTTACGCCAATAGTCCAGGAATTAATAAATTATACCCAAAATAAAATAGTGAGGCTGCCTGACAGCATGAAATCATTTCTGCTCATAAAATTTTTTTATAACGTGTTTGAAAAAAACCTTACGTTACATAAATAGCCTACCATGTAAACTCCAAATTGATTGGAGCGCAACAAATGAAAGCCTAACCACGATTGGTCGGGCTATAAATACTATCTTGGTTGTTAGGGGAGACGGGAAAAGATAACATTTTTTCAAACACTTGTCGAAACGTGGCTCATTGGCCAGTCTCGCTGATATACACACTTGGGAGCGTTAGTTCGAGACCACTTGTTTAAAATAGCTTGATAAAGCATCAGTGCGTTGAAGCCAGCATATATTTGGCTCAATAAAAGCCTGGAACATAGGCAGATGGAAGTTTGTGCCAGTTTGTGCCAGAATTCATTGCTAATCAACGTATCTGTGTTATTCGTATGAATTGTGGTAAGCTTGAACCATTTAATATCTTTTAATGAAAATTGAATGTGAATTGTTGATTTATGCCTGTATATATATGTGTAGTTCAGTGGCAAACGTGAGGTAAAGCCTAAAATGCTCCAGCCTGAACAGAGGGTGTCGGAGAAAAGTAAAACGGCATGGAATGGCCAAATAGTACACTGACACCTGGATGATTGATTAGACAGAAATAATGCTGGAAGTGCAGAGGCGTAGTGACCATTAAGGATGGTAATGCTGGTATAAAGTATTTCAGATGAAGCTGACTGTTGGCCTAACGCTCTGAACGCAATGTTTGTGCTGTATTGTGATCAGTGTAAAAGAGAATATAAATTAGTTATGAAGTAGAAGGTACATCCTTCTTGATTTCAGGGACAGTGGTCTTGATGGTACTGAGCAGCATCTGGTCAGAGATTTGCTGAATCCAGAGTCGGACAGCATACTCCTTGGTCTTTTTAGCTATCAGTGAGGTGTCTCCTGAGCCCAGAGGAGAATTCGAGCAGAGGAGTCCTTTCCTGCCGCCATCACTCAAGATAAGCAGAGTTGGCCAGCTGAGCTCAACATTATGTCCCCTCATCTTGAACTGAATTTTAAAATTAATATTAAGAGGGGAATTTACTTGTCTTAAAATCAGGAACTGTGAACATCTCCAATACTGGTCCCTAAAGACAAACTATTGAAGTCATGATGACAACTACCAACAGAGCTTGAACAAAACAAAACCAGTATTACCTCATTTTACTACTACACAACTGACACACATAGAACATTTGTAATAATATATGTCACTACAATATTCATATTAAATACATTCTGTACATAACTTGTAATTTAAATTGATTGTGATTCCTGGTTCCCTTGTAGTTGAATCAGGACACATATTCATTCATGCTAGTAATGAATACATATTGTTATTTGAACCGTTACGAGTGACTTCTTTAAGCTATTCTCATAGAGTGTTATATGTATGTGAGTGTCACAGTGTTGTTAAGAGTAGTGGATTAAATTAAATTGTTTATCTGTCTGTTGTTGTGACTTACACTTCACCATACTCATACCCTAGACACATAACGTAGCATCACACTATTCCAGAATAATTCTGACTGAGATATATAGATATGTGGTAGCAAGTAAGGTTATCTATAATACACTACTCTTAATAGATATAGATACCTTCACAGCTGATCTCAGTCAGTACACTAAGTTCCCTATAAGTATTTATAACATCCCACTTCACCACACCGAGACAGGAAGATGTGCCAATGTTTTTATCATATTGTCATTCTACTCTCTAAAACAGGGTTTCTCAATCTCGGTTCCACCGAACCCTATGGTTCCGCGAGAAGTTGCTAGGGGTTACGCGAGAGATCGTGACTGAAAAAAAAAAAAAAAACTTCTTTTGAACTTTACGTGTTAGGCGATGTTAGCGCTCGCAGTGGTGGGCACTGACCGAGCAGCCTAGCATGGCAGTGCACAATAGTACCGTGTTCACTTGGTTGAGTCAATTCTCGGTTTTACACGTGAGACATGGGAGGCTGTTGATACTTGATGAGACAAATAAGGAGGGGAACCCAAGGCCTGTAAGCCTATCACTTCTGTTGTTTTTCTGTTGTCTGGTCTTCTACTTCTTTATTTCTCCCTGAGTGCTTGATAACATACCTTTGTGTGTTGTTTGTTTATTTATATACTTGGTGAGAGCTGTATTGTACGAAGGGGATGACGATAGGTTGATGACTTCAGTCTCTCCATCCCGAAATGATATCTTTCATTAGCATCTTAGTAGAAATTTGTGATTAGACTTTTAGGCCTACTTGGATAAGGTAAAACAAACACAAAAAATCAAGTAGAAATTTAACAACAACAAAAAAACAAGAAGAAAAAAAAAACTGAAGTTTCTTCTGCCTACACTTCTGACTTGCATTAGAATTGATATCCTTTGTGGGGAGGGCGAAATCACACAGCACGAGTTAGTTCGACAAAATAAACAGATCCACATTAAAAAATCATTCTCTGTTTTAAAAAAAGCATTGACAATTATTATTGAACTAGCAACAACCCGTCAACATTGACAGGTTTTTAATTGCTGCAATTAAAAACCTGTAAATCATTTTGATCCATAATAATAAGTCTGCAATACTTTAAATTAAAATTTTGTCTTGAAGAAACGATCAAAAACTTACATTTAAAGGTAATTTTAAGAAAATGATGAGTTAAATCCGTTTCCCAAATGAAACTGGACAGAAGAGTACCTTGATTGTCTGTTGATTTAATCTGCATTTCCGCACCTTCCTTTCTCCAGTTCATGTACTGTTTATCAATTGTGTTGTTGGCTTCTTTCCATAATCAAACGGGAGAGTCGGTGTGCATGATGTAACCGACCGACGTACTTACGGTGGGAATTATGGTATTGGATTATTATATTTACAACTTTCTGATCACGCTAACGTACCGTGAGCTGTGGATATAATCATTTTTACTTAGTGGTTCCCTGAGACCTTAAAATTATTTCAAGGGTTCCTCCATGATAAAAAGGTTGAGAAAGGCTGATCGAAAAGATAAATAACTGTAAAATACAAATGAAGTATCAGTGCATTAACATTTTACTTAAGTCATTCTGAAACTATGGATAGGAACCCAAAATTGAGTTTCGGAAACATTGCGATTGGTTTCGTCCCTTATTTTTCCCTTACTCGAGGTTTTACGCGGAATGCTGATTGGCTGAATTCCTGTAATTTTTATTGGTAAAATTTTGGTACATTGTTTACCAGCTTTATTCGTTTAACCATCACTTCCCTTTTTGCTCCTTACGGAGCATGTAGCCACCATTGCAGCTGATCCCTTGCAGGAAACCTGCACCAGCAATCACATGCTCTTGCAGTAGTATTTTCTGCGGCAAATTGTTGTACGTGTAGAGCCTACTAACCCCCATGCACAGTCTCATATGTGACGGTATTGCCTCCCCTGCTTTGCAGTAGTGGTCCAACAGTGGCCAAAACTCAAGAGTATCTATTATAGGCTTCAATGGAGTCTATCTTTACACAAGATTACTCTTGGCAGAAATGTTGAAAGAAGAGCAGTAAAGCTTCTATCACATGGGAGTCTTCACAAGATATTCAGATAAGCGAAAACAATGCTGGCTGTCGCTAAGCACGTTAATTCTATAATCTGCCGACACTTTTATGAAGAATTTTGCAATGGTTTATTCTAGCTCGTTATGCCCCCACCGCTCAGTTAATCAGTGGAATTATTATGAAAATATATATAGCTCTGTTTAGAGTGTGTGTTTAGTAACTTTGACTGAGACAAACATGCAGTACATTTAAAAGGATTAAATCGAAGTTAAATTTGTAACATTACAAATAACTAAATTTAATAATCACTTTAAGTTTTAACAGTTGGAAAATAATTTGAATAGTTATGGAAAAGGTTTCATCACTTGATTGGGATTTAACTGAATAAAGGAGGTCACTTTTGGCAGCGGATATTTTCACTTAGCCAATTGTAGTTTCTTCTCCCGCTGGGTCAGTTCCTTCCACTCTGCTCTCGCTCGTCTCTGGTCAAAGTTCAGGCGCCGCACGTTCCCAGAACGTTCAAGGAGTAACGGCTAAGTTGGTTCTGCGTCTGTCTATAAGACCCTTCTTCTTCTTCTTCGTCTTCTTCTTCCATCCTTAGCAGCCGACCGACAAAGCAGTCCGTGGCCATCACGCCTAGTGGCGTCTTATAGGGCAACAAGAAATTGATTGTTGTTCATCACGCCTAGTGGCGTTTATAGGACAACAAAAATTAATTGTTGTTTCCGTAATCGGAGTGACTGGCAAGCAGGTGATCAGATAAGACCCTTGTTAAGTTATAATTTCGCGTGGGAGTTAAATGTTTTAGATCCTCACACGAGAATCTAGTATAGACGCACTTTTGAGTGTATCTAAGTTCATTGTATGTATTATTATTTGTGTGCCACCGCGCACGATGTTTGAACGGGATGACGCGTTTGTCCCAGCGTTCTGTTGCCATCCAGCTATGATGCTTGAGGTAGAGCCCGATATTAGCCGTCTAGGAAAGACGTGTTTTTGATGTACTTGCCCTAGGTCTAAGGGAAGACATGCAGTAGATGTTATTTTAATTATTTTAAAGACGAAGAAGCCATTCTTGAAGCATCCTACCAAGAATCGTTCCAGAATATATATTTAGCCAAAAAATGACTCGTTTTTTAAGTGTCTCACCTCAGACGCTTGACCTCCTGCAATGTTATGGCAGAGCTTCGGCTGAACCCAATGTGTCTAGCCGCTAGTTCGACCCTCTGATATCAGGAAGAAATTGATATTATAAAGTAATATATATCTACGTTAGGAAGAAGAATTTTTTTCCATTCGACAGTACCACGTATTCTGTCAAACCGTTAACCGAGAAGGCATAACGACCAGTGAAGTCAGTCAATGGCCATATTGCCTATTATATATGCCAATGCTTATTTGATGATGTACTTTGCCATGAATCATGTTGATGCTGCTATACCTGCTTATGATGTCGATGTTCTTGCCTTCAATAAATCGTATTGTCAGTGATGTCAAACAATGGGTCCAACCTGCTTGACTTACCAGTTGGGCAATCTTCTGACCCAGTCGTTGCTGTTGTGTTGGTATTGCCTCCATCACACTTAACGAATTAACGGCCCACAAACATTCGCTTAATCATAAATACGTCGGCCACTGACAGTAAGCCCGACAGGTCAATAAACGTACCTAGAGCGACAGCACACGCAAACATCAAAACAATAGCGGTAACAACCCTATTATGATGGCGTCTCGCAAAACGTCAGTCCACTTCTACCTTCACTTGGTTCCAGAGATAGTACTTTCTGCTGGTACCACCAATAACTGGTAATAGAAATAGAAACGAAACGCTCTTCTGAGTATGGCGTTTTCCGACACATTTATGTCCCCCCCCCCCTTTTCTTCTATTCTACCATCCCATGTCAGAACTTACCCTCGATGAGAATTAAATTAAATCCCTCGAGATAAAACTTCCTTTACATTTAAACTGAATAGCTTTAGCTTTACATTACATTTAAATGAAAAGGTTAAACGTACCGATATAACATGTTTTACATTTACATCTCCACTGTTTGAAAAATGTTCACAATATAAATTCATTTATGTTTTCTTTATATTTAAACTTGTTGAAAAGTTTAAAACTTTTATTAATTTAAAATGAATTGTTTCACATAGACATTTACACTGGTTTAAAGCTTGAAATTTAATTTTAAATTAAATCAGTCATTAATTTTAAAGTGAATATGTTTATAGGGACAATAACACTGCCTTGAAAATGTAAGCCTTATTCTTAGAATGTACATCATTTCTTTTCTTCTTTCCCTCCCTGCTCCACAGGGAACTTGGAACTACTTTATGTTTTTAGTTCTCAATACGAAACTATCAATAAAGCAATCACCAGCCCTTGCAGTGGTGGTTCATGAATCATCATTCTAGATACTGAGGTTGCCATCCCCAAATGACTTTGACATCCAATAGCGAGTTTCACACTTTAAACTTCACATGGTAATATATATATGTGTGTGTGTGTGTGTGTGTGTGTGTGTGTGTGTGTGTGTGTGTGTGTGTGTGTGTGTGTGTGTGTGTGTGTTACTTCACATGTTAGTAATAAAACATGAAATGTAAATCACAACTTACGCCAGTCCTGGCTACAGACTTGTTTGCTCAGACGAATAAAAGAGACGAATTGTTCTCTTACACGCGTCTGGGATGTCTTTAATTTTACAATAAATGCACCTTCTGACTCCGTATTTTTTCAGTTTCTTAGTCCCGGTGTTCCTTATTAAAATTTGAAAGAGATTTCCTGTGCTTGGTAAGTCTTATCTGGTTTTCCAATAACAGGTCC